>SSNR01000481.1:363147-380173 GCA_006937965.1 Callopanchax toddi
AACCATAATAGGACTGGGACCAGGATCAGAGCCAGGATTAGGACCAGGGTCAGGATCAGAACCTTGTTCAGGGTCAGAACCAGGACCAGGATCTGTGTTTTAGTAATGTGATTAGGAGTTGGTTTTGTAATCCACGCACAAACGGCTGTTCCAGGTGTGAAGGCCACACCTGAGTTCTCCTTATTGACCTGCAGGTTGACCTCTGAGGACTGGATGTCTGAGGATCATTCCTGAGGTTTGGTTCATTAAAGGGGACTTGATTTAGATCTTCATCAGCTGGTGGGGAAAAGTCAGATGAAGTCCTGAAGGTGTTGAGGAGGAAACGGTGGATGTTCAGGTGATTTCTCTGAGTGAAACCAGAAACTTGTTTGTGTTTCAGTGGAGAGGGAGTCGTCTCGTGTGTCTTTGAGGAGAACCTTAGAGATGAAGACTCGCTCCTCATCGTCTGCCTCCGTGAAGCAGGAACCATCACACACAAACACAGCACAGCTAAACGGAGGTGAGCTCACACACACACAGGACCAAATCTGGTCCAGACCTCATTTGGTCTCTTAATTTGGTTTATTGAAGGCCAGATTCTGTTTTATGTGACCTGAAAATGTTGTAGAACTTCAGATAAACCATTAAACTCACAAGTTTGGACTGACGTTAGTTTATGATCTGATCTTTAGATCGGTGAGTTTTACTGAAAGTGATGTGGGAATCGTGGGACACAACACACACACACAGAAGTCTTATCTCTATTTCTGACCGTTGCACTGAGCATACCTTTCTGCACTCCCACTGCAGAGCAGCCTTTCACCACTTCCTGTGTTTGGAAGCTCTGCGTGTCACTCTACTCCTTTACTCTCTACGTTCTACTCACCGCCACACTAACCTCTCAAATCGCCACCCCTCTCCCTGATTTGCAGACCACTCTGCAGGCCGCTCTACTCGGTGCTCTACTCATTGTCCTGCAGGCCGCTCTACTCGGCGCTCTACTCATTGTCCTGCAGGCCGCTCTACTCGGTGCTCTACTCATTGTCCTGCAGTTCAGCGTAGAGCATGGAGGCTGTCTGACAGCACGGCGTGCAGCGATGTATTGGTCGGGTTATTCAGCCAAACGCTGCAGATTAATTGCTGGGCGGAGGCCGGGTTAGCAATGCTAATTTAATCAGAGGTTGTTGTAGCGCTGCCAGAGCTCAGAGGAAACACCTCACAGGTGAGGAGACGCGTGAGAACCCTTTCTTGAGGAGACGAGGAGTCGGGTTCACGCTGCGCCGTCACTCCGCTGCTGCAGAATCATTTATTCTGCTCAGCTTTCCAGAACCTCTCTGCTTACATTAAACAGCCACACAGAGCTCAGTCTGTAAGGTTCTGCTGACTGCACACATTTTGTTTCAGTCACTGAATTTTAATCAGGTCATCGACATCCTGCAGGAGACGCAGCAACGGTCTCGGCTACAGCAGAACCTCAAAGTGGGTTCAGAACATCTGGAAGGTTTGATTTGGACCTTCAAAAGAAAGTTCTGATCCGTTCTCTCAGAGGGATTCTGGCCTGATGGATCCACCTGTCACACCTGTCCTTGTGCTGATTTTGTGAGTTTGTGGTAGTTTGTCATCGTCCTGCTGGAATCAGAACCTTTCTGTAGTTTATTAGGAGTCAACGGGCCGAGTGGTTTCTGACTGAGAGGTCCAGTTTCTCCATCAAAGTGGTGTTTTGATACTGGAGGGTTTGGATATCTTCTAACGTGTGTGTGTGTGTGTGTGTGTGTGTGTGTGTGTGCGTGCGTGCATGTGTATGTGTGCGCAGTCTCTCATGCAGAACTCAGGGCTAAATGGGAGCAGGCTCTTGGACCTCAGTACCAGGTTCTGGTGAGTCTGAACTCCTGAATCCGACCAGTCTGACTGCTGAGGCTGAACCAGACCTCAGGTTTTGTGTCTGTGTGTGTCTCCTGTCAGGTGGTGGACTTGGACCCGGTCATCGAGGATGATGAGGAGCTGCAGAAGTCCTCCAAGGTACAGACCAAGAGGTGACCCAGGTCTAATGGATCCAAGGTTCTGACCTAGACTAACTGTGTGGTTCTGTCCAGCTGCTGCCGATCCACATCCTGCGTCTCGGTGTGGATTTGGACTCATTCGATGGACACCACTATGTCTCCTCCGTGGCTCCCGGGGGCCCCGTGGACACACACGGAGTCCTGAGACCTGAAGATGAGCTTCTGGAGGTAAGAACCTCTGTGAAAGCTGAGGTGGGTCTGGTACCAGAACTGGAGTGGTTCTATTGGGTCTCAAGGCAGAACTGCCAGACTGTTTTAGTCCAAAGACCTGGGAGAATTAAAGGTTCTGGTCCAGTCTGGACCATGGTTAATGATCAGTAAGTTCTGATGTTCCACAGGGTTCTGGGTTTGGCCTGGTACTGTTTACCTTCATGGTTGACTAATGGCGCTTACAGATGAGCATCGGCTCTGCTCGGTTTGATAGCAGGGCTGAGAAAAAGTATGGGCTCGGCTCTGAAACCGGACACGTGGGCCGTATCTGAAAGGTCTGGACCGGGACAAACCGAGCAGAGCCGATGCGTATCTGTAAGCGCCATTAAGGTCATGTGTCTTCACCCAAATGACCTAGATATGCTTTTATATTCTGTTAAAACTGAGCTCGTTAACGTAATACCCAGAGTCACCATTGACCCATTCAGTCCTGGTTCAGCCCGTATGATCCAGGTTCGACCCGTGTAGTCTTGTTTTGGCCCATCTGGTCCTGGTTCGGCCCTGTTCGGCCGGTCTAATGGTTTGTTGTGTTGCAGGTGAACGGTGTCCAGCTGTATGGGAGGTCCCGGCGTGAAGCCATATCGTTCCTGAAAGAAGTTCCTCCTCCTTTCACTCTGGTCTGCTGCAGACTCCTGAACTCTGAACTGGAACCAGAACCAGAGCTGTCACCCCAACCAGAACCAGCACCAGAACCACCTCAAAGCAGTGTGGATGAGGTGAGTTTCTGAGGTCGCGTCGTCAGATCCACAATATTTTAGGTTCTTTTTGAGCAGGCAGTGCTGGTCCAGAACCCCCATCCTGTCCAAAACCTCAAATAGTCCAGATTCCCCTATCTAGTCCAGAACTCCAGATTCGGTCTAGTTATACTCCAGATCTTGTGGCCTTGTGTGGATTTTCTACTAAAAGAGAAGTGATTGGTGGCCATATGCATATCTACCTCGGTACAACGTAGTGGGATCTGTTCTCTACAGCAGAGGTTCCCAAACTTTTTTCAGGTGACCCACATTTTGAAAAAGACAAAACTTCGTGACCCAATCTTAATCTATTTTATCATTTTAATCTATTAACCTATTTTAATCTATTATTTTATTACTATTCTTGTTTTTATTACTATTTTCTCACTATTCTTCTTTGTTTATTTTACTGTCTGGGCTGTAACCGGTACCAGGGAAACACAGTCTGTTCCATCTCATGTTCTGAAATGACAATGACAATCCTGGAATCCTTAAAAAGGCTTTATTTACTCATGGAGAATGCAACTGTTCCTCTGCATTACATGTTTTTACTTAAAAATCTCTCAAATTGAACATAAAAATGGAAAACCCTTCTTGTGTTTTAACACATTTGGAAACATGGTTTTGGCCCTTTGAGGCGTGCAGCCACAGCTTTAGAGACTTCTGAAAAGTGAGAACATGTTTTCAGTTTTGGTAAATGTCACCGTGCTCTCAGCTCATTCAGCAATGAGAACATATCCAGATCTGACTATGTAAAACCCACTCATCAGTAAACAGGTCAGCCAGAGGGGACTTCTTCTCCAGGAGGAACAGCTCATCTACTCTGGTCAGACTCGTCCTCTGGAAAGCCAGAGCAGCTCTGTGTGAAACAGCAGGTGCTCTGGCTCCGCCCCCATGTCGCAGCACAGCTGATCAAAACGCCGACAGTTCAGGGAACTGCTCTTAATGAATAAAGATCAGTACTGCCGTCATGGTGTGTCTTATGAACGCGCTGTGGCGGCATGGCGATGCAGGAATTTTGCAGCATTCGTGCCGCCACGCTAATGTTACGCAACGCTGGACTTGCGAATGAGGATTACGCCTTGGCGCAACAGAGGGAGGTGTCACTAATAACGGAGCAAACGTGCGCCGACCTCCAACCGGAAAATTTAAAAACTCAGGTAAACATGGGAAAGCTGTTAGAAGCATTTGTGAACTCTCAGCGGAGACGCAAACTGGAGGATACAGAGATCTGGAGCTTCTGGCTCTATGAGGAGAAGCAGAAGTCACCTGTTTGTTTATTAAGGGAACGTCTCTGTAACACTGCACGTCAACAGCGCGAAGACCGCCCCGTACCCCTTTATACCGCCCCGTACCCCTTTATACCGCCCCGTACCCCTTTATACCGCCCCGTACCCCTTTATACCGCCATTGCGTAATCTTTTGTGAAAAGCACACGATTGCGCAACATTACCGGCACGGTCTGACCCTTATGAACCGCCAAAGGCTCCCAGATACCGGCTCAGCTTCACGGTGAATTGGCGGCGTTGTTTTATGAAAGCAGCTTCGGTTAGAAAAAAATTGTGTTGTTCTGAAATTAATTTGGCGACCCATAAAAAATGTTTTACGACCCCACTGTGGGTCGGGACCCCGTGTTTGGGAATGACTGCTCTACAGCATCTGTAGGCAACCGGGGGTCCAGAGTCTTGTCCAGCAAAATGTTGACTCATGGCCTGCTGGAGCCAGAGGTCGAACCCTGATCTCACCATCGCTGAACTCCATCCTGAGCTACGGCTGCCCCGTAAGACGACAAATGATCAAATCTAGACAACTGTGTACTCCTGTGTACATCATGGATCCAGGAACACTTCCTCTGTAGATCCAGATCCATGTGGGATCATGAGGGAACGCCAGACTCCTCCCCCTGACATGCCTCCTACTAAATATTCAGAACCCCGACCCAGTCCAGAACCCCCGACCCAGTCCTGAAGTCCCGATCCAGTCCAGACTTTCCTGTAATCTTGTAAGTGGTTCTTTTTCTTTATAAATGGCTGGTTTCAGTTTCTGGATCAGAACATTGTCTGAGGTTTTTGATCATTGAGCCTCTGTCCTTTGACCTCCGGGGAACCGCTGCTCCTCCATGTAGAGAGGAGCCAGTCGAGGTGGTTCAGGCATCTTGTTAGGACGCCTCCCCAGGGAGGTGTTTCAGGCATGTCCTGCCAGCAGGAGGCCCCCAGGTCGACCCAGGACACGCTGGAGAAAATCTATCTCTGGTTTGGCCCTGGAGCGCCTTGGGGTCCTGCTGGAGGAGCTGGTAGAAGTGGCTGGGGAGAAGACCGTCTGGAACTCCCTAATTGGGATGCTGCCCCCGCGACCCGGACCCGGATAAGCGGAAGAAGATGAGACCTTTGACCTCTGGGTGATTCAGGCAGGACCAGGGTCCTAGCTCCAGGGCTGAGAGTCGTGTTACAGAACCAGTTTAACCTGGATCTTTAGGCCCATCGGTACCAACAGCTGGATCAAGATTTAATCTAGACTAATGTCTTTCCAGATGGAGCTGAAGCTGTCCTCCATGTTCCTGAGGGATGACATCATCCAGGTGAGCTGACAGGTAAATCTCTCGGTTTGTCTGTTGCTCTGTGGACATTTCAGAACTGATGTCTGTGTTCAGGAGTCGGCGTCTCCTGTAGAGGAGGAGGAGCAGGAGGAGGAAGAGGACGACGGTGAGCTGGCTCTGTGGTCTCCAGACATTCAGCTGGTCGAGCTCCAGAAGGAGAGGGAGAGGGGCCTCGGCTTCAGCATCTTGGACTACCAGGTACCAGCTCCGTTTTACATCCAGACACTGTGAGAACCGGGTCAGAACCATTTGTATCAAGTTTGATCTGGATTTAGATACAGACATGAAAACTTGTCACCTCTAAGCCTTTATTTTACCAGGTAAAAGCTGGGTCGCTCTGCTTTATCTCTCAGGTCAGCTTGGACCTTTCACAAGGGTGACCTGGCCAAGACAGGCAGCAGCACACATCACAAAAAGAAGATTTAAAAAAAAATTAATACAAACATTAAATTGTATAAAATGCAGGCTGATTGACAGACATACATCCTGTCTCAAAGTGTGTAGGAATCTATGCATATTAATGGGTTTGAGTATCTCAAAGCTGTGGATGTTGTAGTTTGGTCTGGAGGAAGTCTGGTCTGGAGGAAGCCTGGTCTGGAGGAAGCCTGGTCTGGAGGAAGCCTGGTCTGGAGGAAGCCTGGTCTGGAGGAAGCCTGGTCTGGAGGAAGTCTGGTCTGGAGGAAGTCTGGTCTGGAGGAAGTCTGGTCTGGAGGAAGCCTGGTCTGGAGGAAGCCTGGTCTGTGTGACGAGCAGGAAATCATTAAAGCATGCAGATGCATTATTGCCCAAGGAACTGGAGTCGTGGGATTCAAATTATAAATCAATTTATTATAACAAGACACAAAATAAGGGCTACAACCCCTCCGTTGGAGACCTTCCAGCAGGAGGCAGACCAACCCCTGAACAACGACTTTCCCACCAACCTTCACCGTGCCGACACAGACGAACACTCAGTGATGAATAAAAAACAGATTGCCGCTGCAACTCGGACCAGGTACTGCACTCACTGCCGTCTCCAACTGGAAGGAAAACAAAAACACATAATAAAAACCACTCTAATACACCAAGAAAACAAAAAACACAAAATGGACTGAAAACCGGGCACTTTCCGCCCTCCATACCTTCCACTCACTCGCACACAATCGGACCCTGTGGTAACTCTCTCCCCCACACGCAATCACACACTCGAACCATCTGTGGGCTTCACTGGTTCCTGCAGGGAGCATCCACCCATCCAGTCCCACAGTTCTTATGTCCAGACCAGGGTGCTGGCTCGAACCGGACGTCCTTAACCAGCCGCTCCCCGCGTACTGATCGCCACACAGTCGGCTAAGCTTGTCGCACTTGCGTGACTGGGACGTCTCCTCCTCAATATGGATCCGTCGTGAGCGAGGCGGCGCTACGGAGGCACGTACCCCATCCCCTTTAACCCAGGACACAACCCAGAATCCGGGCAAAGCAGCAACCCTCCTGAGCTCGACAGAACGACCAATGCCAGAGTGCTAACTCTCTCCTGCAATTCAAAACAAACATCAGGACGCCAGGAGGCGGAAACATGCATGAGAGCAACAAACGAAACACATACCACGCCGATGCTGTTCCTCTCTCAACTCCGTGCTCCCAAAGTATGAGAACCGCTGCTTCTCCAGGGTCTGCCAAGCCCGACATAAACATTTAACACCGGCACCACACTCGAATAATAAAACCCGGAAACACCTACCTACACCGCCCAAAGAGCAGCACGTCGCACCCCCGATCCTCCAAGGGGTGGGGGGGGCAAACCCGGCCACCGAAGCACAGGCTTCCCCAGTGAGCCGAGACAAGTTGAAGGGCCTGTCACACCACCCAAGTGACTTTTAAGCACTTCAGCTGTCTACTGATTGGCCCAGAGGCAATTATCCAAACCCGGTGCAGCTGCGCCACATTAGCGGGGCTGATCATTACCTGATCTGCCACATCTGGAGGAAGTCCGGTCTGGAGGAAGTCCGGTCTGGAGGAAGTTTGGTCTGGAGGAAGTTTGGTCTGGAGGAAGTTTGGTCTGGAGGAAGTTTGGTCTGGAGGAAGTTTGGTCTGGAGGAAGTCCGGTCTGGAGGAAGTCCGGTCTGGAGGAAGTTTGGTCTGGAGGAAGTTTGGTCTGGAGGAAGTCCGGTCTGGAGGAAGTCCGGTCTGGAGGAAGTCCGGTCTGGAGGAAGTCCGGTCTGGAGGAAGTCCGGTCTGGAGGAAGTTTATTTTGGATTGAGTTTATTCTGGATTTAGTTTGATCTGGACTAAGCTGATATCAGATCTGATCCTGGTTTGAGGTGAACTGATCCTGAGACAGCAGTGTTTCTAGTGTCGGACTAATCCTGAAGGTCTGACGATGACTTCCTGTCAGTCTGATTTGACTCTAACTTGCAGCACTAACGAACCTTTCCTGAACACCTGACGTTCTCGTTGGTGGAGCTTCAGCACAGATCTGCTTTGTGTTCAGGACAGCTGGTAGATAAGTGATTTTCAGCTGTCAGGTTAATGTCTGTGGACCCAATCGGACCACACTGTGATAGCAGAACCAGCTGTTGGTTTGCTTTGAGTTTGTTAGAAAATCTGAAAAGTTTTCAGTTTGCTCAGTGAAGCCTCAGAGGCTGAAGTTCATCCCTGCAGCTCCTCAGACGTGTGTTCATGGTGCTGTTCTGGAGCTGAACCATCAGAGGTCCCCCCCCTCATGAGCAGCCTGAGTGTGGAAACATTTTCCTACTTTGAGCTGTCTACGCTCTCCTACGTCTCCCTGGTTCCTCCGCGCTCTGCCTGCACAGGCCTTTGTTTTTCCCGAGGATCTTGTAGGAGTGGAGGACTTGAGTTCTGACTCCTCACCACCTGTAGCCATGCAGCTCCATCTAAAAATACAGAGCAGCTTTGTTCTGGCAGCCTGAAACTTGGCACGGCAGCGCATTCTGCTGTGCAGGGGGATGCCCCGGGTTCGGCACTGGGGAATTTAGTCGGTGTGCATCTGCTCGAACCGCGAGAGGGTTTTACTGCTGCTGCACGGGTCTCTGAGGGCTCAGATTCAGGCGGGTCGGGTCCTTCCTGTGGGTGAGGCCAAACATCGGGTCGTTTGAGCTTTCACCAGGCTGCTTGGGACGACGACTTCTTCTGCATGTTGGAATAAAGACTGCAGCAACCTGCTGATAACTTCTGGGAGGATTTATTCAGTTAGTTTATTTTTTATAGAATCAAACTTCTGCTCAGAGGTTCAGAACAACATGTTCAAGTCTGATAAGTTCTGTGAAACAAAGATGGTTATTTATACAAAAACATGATAAATGGTATGGAAACGTTTTGATAAAAACAAAATGAGTGTTTGACCAAAAAAAGTAACCGTGAAAACACTGATTTAAATCAAAGTTTGGTGAGTGATGCAACAGAGATGTCCCAAGTCAGAAGGACTGAAATGACCCGGGTCTAAAACTCTGGACCACTTTATGTTGTTATCAGAGCTTCTGAAGGTCCAGCTCTTAGTTTGGGACATGAATCAGATCAGCTGCTGTCCAGTGGCATCTGATAGGTTCTGGTCAGAAAGTATTAATATATTTATTAATGCTAGCTTCTCTAAAATGATAGAGCGACTGTTACCCAAACGATGAGCTGTAGGTAAATCAGCACCAGCTCTCACATGTTGAAACAAGTCGTTTTATAATCAAATACACTTTAATAAAGACCTGACTCACAATTAAACAACAAGGTGAACTCTAGTGTAAAATGTAAAAACAACAGCAACCAGCTGACGTCTCAGCTGTGAGCAGCAGAATCACTTTGATATTTTATGAATATCAAAACTAAAGTTGATCCTTATTTTCTTCTGGAACACGATCAGAGTGAAAAACAGTTTGTTGCTGCTTTCAGCGTTTTGACTGGAGCTGCTGCAGTAAACAGCAGGAATGACAGCAGAAGAAGAGTAGTAACATCCCAGGAGCTCCGTTCTTCATACACAAACATATAGATACTTCCTGCTCTCCTTTAAGGTGGATGCTAGATAAAACTACCCTGCAGACTTTTCCTCTAACAGGGTCTGATTGTATCAGTGTCACGTCGTGATGATGCGTCTCCATGCTTACACCTGCTCCACTGATCCATCAGCCGAGCAGCCGTTAGTGTGACCTCTGATCACATCATGTAAAATCATTCGTAAGACTCTTGTTGTTGTTGTTAGTGTTTGTGTTGTTGTTAGTTGTTGTTGCCCTTGTTGGGAACAGTTGGTGGTGTTGTTGTGGTCTCTGGCGCCCCCTTTCTGCTGCTCTGCTGTTCAGCCTCTCTATCTGGACTCGGATCCAGATTCTGGATCAGGGGATCCTGTTTTCTGTCTGGCTGTTTGTGAACCGGGACTCTAAACGTCCGTTGTGAGATCTGGTCCCGGATTCTGAGTGGACTTCGTTTCCGTGCTGAAAGGGGAAGTTCCTCTCTGAATCTTGACCTTTGTTTATCTTTCTGACCTTTCAGGACCCGTTGGATCCCGGTCGCTGTGTGATGGTGATCCGGTCTCTGGTCCCTGGTGGTTCAGCAGAGCGTCATGGCGGTTTACTCCCTGGAGACCAGCTGGTGTCAGTCAATGCCACCCAGCTAGACCTGCTGACCCTGGCCGAGGCTGTGGAGGTTCTGAAGTCTGCCCCACCTGGTACCGTCCGCCTCGGTGTCCGCAAGCCCCTAGTGGTAGGTTCAACAGGTCCTCCTGGTGGTTGTAGGTTCAACAGGTCCTCCTGGTGGTTGTAGGTTCAACAGGTTCTCCTGGTGGTTGTAGGTTCAACAGGTCCTCCTGGTGGTTGTAGGTTCAACAGGTTCTCCTGGTGGTTGTAGGTTCAACAGGTTCTCCTGGTGGTTGTAGGTTCAACAGGTTCTCCTGGTGGTTGTAGGTTCAACAGGTTCTCCTGGTGGTTGTAGGTTCAACAGGTTCTCCTGGTGGTTGTAGGTTCAACAGGTTCTCCTGGTGGTGGTAGGTTCAACAGGTTCTCCTGGTGGTTGTAGGTTCAACAGGTTCTCCTGGTGGTTGTAGGTTCAACAGGTTCTCCTGGTGGTTGTAGGTTCAACAGGTTCTCCTGGTGGTTGTAGGTTCAACAGGTTCTCCTGGTGGTTGTAGGTTCAACAGGTTCTCCTGGTGGTTGTAGGTGTTCAGCACCTTGTTGGAGGTTTGGACCCTCCTCTTAAGGTCTGAAGCAGAAGTCGTGGTCTTTATTTCCAGACTATCAGACCTTTGAGCGGGTCTACACCTTTAATGTTCATGTACCAGACAGACTAGGGCAGAAGTCCAGACCTGTAGGTACTGAAGACCTGCTGATCTTCATGCTTCAGGTCCCGGACCTTCCACAAGTCTAGCATCACATCTGACTCGTTCAGACCCAGTCGCTGTACCTGGAAGTCCAAGTTGCTTCAGACTTGTAGTTTTAAAGTTCTGAACCTTTAGGACATCCAGACCTTCTCTCCTAAGGTCTAGACCTTCAGAGCTGCTCCAGACTAAACCAGTTTACAACTTTTCACATCTTATTTTCTCGTCTTCTGTTTGTGGACCTTCTGATGTGAGTTCTGGTCCTCTGGGTCTGGGTTCAGGCTTTGGTATGGTGGTCTGGACCTCATAGTGGTCCTTGTTAGTGGACAGGTTAGACCTGAAGACCAGGACTTCCTCTAGGTTCAGTTCAGTAGCTTTCTTTCTCCAAACTGTATTAGAGGTTCTGAAGCTAAATCCTGAGACCTGGTCCTGAGACCTGGTCCTGAGACCTGGTCCTGAGACCTGGTCCTGAGACCTGGCCTTTACAGCTTCCTGTTTGTATCTTTTTTAGGTTGAAGAACCGAAGGCAAGCAGAGAGAATATTCAGGAGTCTGCCAGACCTGGGTCAGGTCCAAAGGTAACGAGACTTTGATGTTCTGAAGGTTCTATAAAAGGAACCGCCTCAAGAACCATAGTCCCAGACTGTAGGTCATATCAGACTCCAGACCACACTCCAGACCAGACTCCAGACCAGTCTCTAGACTAGACTAGACCAGACCACACTCCAGACCACACTCCAGACCACACTCCAGACCACACTCCAGACCAGACTCCAGACCAGACCACACTCCAGACCAGTCTCTAGACTAGACTAGACCAGACCAGATTTCAGACCAGTCTTCAGACCAGTCTCCAGACCAGTCTCCAGACCAGTCTTCAGACCAGTCTTCAGACCAGTCTTCAGACCAGTCTTCAGACCAGTCTCCAGACCAGTCTCCAGACCAGTCTCCAGACCAGTCTCTAGACTAGAACAGATTTCAGACCAGACTCCAGACCAGACTCCAGACCAGACTCCAGACCAGACTCCAGACCAGACTCCAGACCAGACTCCAGACCAGTCTCCAGACCAGTCTCCAGACCAGACTCCAGACCAGAACAGATTTCAGACCAGATTTCAGACCAGTCTCCAGACCAGTCTCCAGACTCCAGACCAGTCTCTAGACTAGACTAGACCAGACCAGACTTCAGACTAGTCTCTACCAGACTCCAGACCAGACTCCAGAACAGACTCCAGACCCTGCTGGTCTGAGGTCTGCAGTCCGACTCCAGACTGATCTGAGGACGTCCTGTTTCTTGTCTGTCGTCCTTCTGTCCATCACTTCATCATCCTGCCCCCCCCCTCCCCCCAGCTCTTTCATCTTCTCCTCTCTTTCACCTTCCTCTCCTCCTGCTGACTCAGCTCCATGGCTGATCGCTATAAAGTGCTCCATCAGCTCAACCGGCAGCATCTTTCTCTTAAGTGAGGAGGGTGGGGGTGGGGGGCTGAGGACACTCTGCTCCTCCAGCATCAATACATTTATCAGTACTGCAGTCCCCACTCTCAGGATTACTGCAGTACCGTCCTCGTCTGGACCCCTGACTGTAGACCCACTCTGAAGTCCTGAACACCCAGATGACCCTTGGTTCTGTCCTCATCAGCTGATCCATCAGGGTTCTGGTCCAACTGGATCAGAACGTTCTCTGATCTCCTGTTTTCCCTGCAGCTCATTCAGCCGAGGAGCCGTTTCACAGCTAGCGACTCCCTGATGGCTCCTCGTAAAGCGGGTCGGGTCGGCGCCGTCACAGCAGAATGGTTCTGTCAGGCTGAGGCCCGTTAGCAGCTACGCCTCGTTAGCGCTGAGGTCATCAGGGGGCGGGGACACCTGGGGCTCTGCGGGCCAGGAGGTTCTGGAGGACTACGACACGGAACCAGCAGCTCTACTGCTGAGTTACTCACCCAGAACCAGAGTAATCCGATTACTGTGTTGTACAGTACAGGTTACTGTAGTAATCTGATTACAGTACTGTAATAATCCAGCTGTCCCAGTTCTTCCTGCAGACACATCATCGGGGTCCAGCAAATCCAGGTCTACAGCCGGCTGATCCAGAACGTCCCCCCAGACTGAAACCAGCTACAGGGGGATGGGCTGGTCTTTAGTCTTCATGTTGAGCCAGTTTTAACCAGTTTAAACCAGTAAAGAACTGGATCAGCTGAAAGTCTAATCTAAACCTCAGCAGAACCAGCTGTGTCCAAAAACCTTCTCAGAACCACAGGACAGCCAGTCAGACTCATTATGGTGTCTCAGTGCATTAAATCAATGCCCCTGTGTCCCCTTCTGTCCTCTTGTCTCCTCCTGTCCCCATGTCCCCCCTCCTGTTCCCTCTTGTCCCCACTTATGTCCCTGCATGCTATCAGAACCTGCAGCTGGACCCGTGTCCTCATCGTCTAATGGCGGAGACATTAAATCTTGTGAATGGGCTGAGGCGGTCGGGGCCAGGACTCATCAGTCCTCAGGACATGCTGTTAGCGTTATGAGCTCCTCACCTCCATTATACGGCCCGGCTGGGCCCGCTTCCCGGCTCCAAATTAAAAGTCCTTGACGACGAGGCTCGGTCTGTGGAATTAGCCTAAGTGTTGTCATTAATATTTCCCGACGCGTGCTAATGTGTGCGTGGCGAGGTAAAGAGCAGGATATCCCCTCGGTTCTGCTGAGGGAGGCTCTTTGGGGACCGGCAGAACCTTTATGTGTTCTGATGAAAGCTAATGTTCAAAGTTTCACTGGGAAGTGTTGAGCTGAAGTTTCTGTCCTCAGATTCACTCCGAGGGAAACGTCTCTGCTACTCTGGGCCAATCAGGGCCACACAGCTCCGTGTGGACCCGCCCACTTCGGGTCGACCTCCTTCAGACGTTCGTTTTCAGGGAGACCAGATCTCAAACAGCCAGGTTTATAAAAAGAGCTCAAAGAAATGGAACCCTCCCCACCACACACGCACGCACGCACACACACACACGCACACACACACACACACACACACACAGCATTTCGTGCCAGATCATTTTATTTGACCTTCTTTTTTTACCCAACGCTCTGAAAACATGGTCTCATAAAAACTAAAATGCCGTTATTAAAAGCAGCTTGTTTACCTTTTCTTCGTAAAACTATAAAATAAATCTATAAAATGTTAACGGAGATCAAATAAGGTCTGAATCATTGTTTTAACCTGAGCTCCAGGCTGGAGTTTGATGAGCGTTTTTATTCCTCTT
The DNA here is from genome assembly GCA_006937965.1 of Callopanchax toddi. Lineage (NCBI taxonomy): Eukaryota > Metazoa > Chordata > Actinopteri > Cyprinodontiformes > Nothobranchiidae > Callopanchax > Callopanchax toddi. The sequence continues at coordinate 377,264 of SSNR01000481.1, forward strand.
AGCAGGAATCCAATAAAACCCAATCAAAACAAAAAACTAAAAGTTAAACTAAATTCAATTTTAATCCTATCAAAATATATTCATTTTACAATAATTTACTTAAAATAAAATATATATTCATAAAATAATTTTAACATTATAACAAAAGTTATAAAATAAAACGACATTTAAACCATTAAAAATATTTGAACAATCTGAAATACAGTGGTGTGAAAAACTATCGTCCCCCTTCCTGATTTCTTATTCTTTTGCATGTTTGTCACACAAAATGTTTCTGATCATCAAACACATTTAACTATTAGTCAAAGATAACACAAGTAAACACAAAATGCAGTTTTTAAATGATGGTTTTTATTATTTAGGGAGAAAAAAGATCCAAACCTCCATGGCCCTGTGTGAAAAAGTGATTGCCCCCTGAACCTAATAACTGGTCGGGCCGCCCTTAGCAGCAATAACTGCAGTCAAGCGTTTGTGATAACTTGCAACGAGTCTTTTCCAGCGCTCTGGAGGAATGTTGGCCCACTCATCTTTGCAGAATTGTTGTAATTCAGCTTTATTTGAGGTGTGATAAACCACAGTTAAGTTATTTTTTAACAAGGGGGGCAATCACTTTTTCACACAGGGCCATGTAGGTTTGGATCTTTTTTCTCCCTAAATAATAAAAACCATCATTTAAAAACTGCATTTTGTGTTTACTTGTGTTATCTTTGACTAATAGTTAAATGTGTTTGATGATCAGAAACATTTTGTGTGACAAACATGCAAAAGAATAAGGAATCAGGAAGGGGGACAATAGTTTTTCACACCACTGTAGATGAATTTAAAACACTTTAAAATCAAAACAGCCTGATAATGAAGTGAAACCTCATAAAAGACAAAGCAGGTTCACATTGTCTGATTTAAAACAGGAAGAAGACAAAATAAGAAACTAAATATTTTTTAATTTTTTACTGAATTTACAGAAAAACTAACCCAAAGTCGTGTTATCGTCCTGACTTTGTCCATACTGTCCAGCCTGAGCGTCACAGGGAGAGACACTCCTGGTCTAATCCTACCTCACAGGTCGGTCGTTCAGTGGATCCTGGATCGGTCACCCCTCTGCCGGGCACCACCTTACCACAGGGGTTCCCCAAGGCTCCGTACTGGGACCTCTTCTCTTTACGATATACACCACCTCACTGGGTCAGATCCTCCAATCACATGGCTTCTCCTACCACTGCTATGCTGACGACTCCCAGCTCTACCTGTCATTCCACCTGATGACCTCAGTCTCAGACCAGACCCAGCTCTTCAGAGAACCTCTTCTAGACCTGCTCCTACCTTCACTACTCCTCTGGACTCTCTTTGTGCACTTCCCTCTATGCTAGTGCAGGCGATGAAAAGCCAGACTTCAGTGTCCCAGAAAACTAGAATACTTAAATCAATAAAAATGATATTCTAAACAGAAACAAGAGGCTTCTGAAAACCTCCGTCAGCCTGTGGAGGTGCTGAGGTGTGATGGTAGCTCAGGTAGCAGCCGTCACCTCATCTGGCGTCTCATGTCCTCTGGACAATCCCTTGACGGTGTTACTTCTTAATGATGTTGACTTCTGTTGGTTGTTTCAGGGTTTCTCCATCCTCCAAGAGGACCTTCATCAGGAGGAAGAAGAGCAGGAGCTGATTCTGGATGGGGGGCTGCCTCGTTACACCTCCCCTCTGACCTCTGACCTCCTCACTGTGGGGGAGGGCAGGGAGATGACTGTTGACGAAGAGGAAGAGGAGGGGACAGACGAGCAAAGGATGAACTCGCCACACAAGAGGCCTCCTCCTTCGTGGGACGAGTGGAAGCGGTCTTCCTCCCTAAGGACTGGAGATCTGGAGGAGCAGAGTGTGGAGCTGACGGAGGTGGTGGAGGATCAGGATCAATACGTGATCAGATCACGTATTGATCCTGATCAGCTGATTAGGCCTTGTTGTTTCAGATGTGGAGAGGAGAATCCCAGGAGAACGAGGACCAGGAGAGCGTGGCATCTGTTGGGAAACTGATTCTGGGTGAGAAAACTGGTCGGATCAGAACCAGTGGGCCAGCAGCGGCAGGAGGACTCACTCTGGTTCCTGTCTGCAGGTCTTCCAGACTCCAGGGAGAGTGAAGCCGACTCGGAGCTCACGCTGACCGACACCGACACAGAGTCAGTACCTCACCACTCCACTTCCTGTCTCCTCACTCAGGACGCTTTTAGGAAACAGAAATCAGACCGAACCGGAACCAGATTCTGAAGAATGGTTTTCTTTGTGGTGAAGTCGAGCTTCATCATCAGGAGCTGGAGGCCCAAACACCGGAACCGCTTTGTGAACCAGAACCAGATCAGTCCAGCAGGAAGCTGCTGGTGTCCAACAGGAAGCTGTTGGTGTCCAACAGGAAGCTGCTGGTGTCCAACAGGAAGCTGTTGGTGTCCAATAGGAAGCTGCTGGTGTCCAACAGGAAGCTGTTGGTGTCCAACAGGAAGCTGTTGGTGTCCAACAGGAAGCTGCTGGTGTCCAACAGGAAGCTGTTGGTGTCCAACAGGAAGCTGTTGGTGTCCAACAGGAAGCTGCTGGTGTCCAACAGGAAGCTGCTGGTGTCTAACAGGAAGCTGTTGGTGTCCAATAGGAAGCTGCTGGTGTCCAACAGGAAGCTGTTGGTGTCCAACAGGAAGCTGTTAGTGTCCAACAGGAAGCTGTTGGTGTCCAACAGGAAGCTGTTAGTGTCCAACAGGAAGCTGTTGGTGTCCAACAGGAAGCTGCTGGTGTCCAACAGGAAGCTGCTGGTGTCCAACAGGAAGCTGTTAGTGTCCAACAGGAAGCTGTTGGTGTCCAACAGGAAGCTGTTGGTGTCCAACAGGAAGCTGTTGGTGTCCAACAGCAAGCGGCTGGTGTCCAATACGAAGCGGC
>SSNR01000481.1:388910-405867 GCA_006937965.1 Callopanchax toddi
ATCTTGTTGGATTATTCCTTGATCTTGTTGGATTATTCCTTGATCTTGTTGGATTATTCCTTGATCTTGTTGGATTATTCCTTGATCTTGTTGGATTATTCCTTGATCTTGTTGGATTATTCCTTGATCTTGTTGGATTATTCCTTGATCTTGTTGGATTATTTCTTGATCTTGTTGGATTATTCCTTGATCTTGTTGGATTATTCCTTGATCTTGTTGGATTATTCCTTGATCTTGTTGGATTATTCCTTGATCTTGTTGGATTATTCCTTGATCTTGTTGGATTATTTTGTTGTTTATCTGATTGGATTATCTCTTGTAATCTTGTTTTTTCAGATAATCTCTAATTTATTAAACATTTTCAAATTGTTGTTGTTTCTCTGGTTATTTTACAGTGTACTCTCCATTTGTGGTGTTGTTGTTGTTTGTGCAGTGTTGTGTTAACCTGTGTGTTTGTGTCATTACAGGCCTCATATGACCCAGCAGTCCATTCTTCCTGACCTTTGACCTCCATGATGTGTTTTGATCTTGTTGATTCTGTCAGCTCTTTAATTGCTTTCTCTTTGGGTTCTCCTCTGCCTGCTTAGGTTCTATTCTGGGTATGCTTGGTTCTAATTCTGGTCTGGGTATGCTTGGTTCTAATTCTGGTCTGGGTATGCTTGGTTCTAATTCTGGTCTGGGTATGCTTGGTTCTGGTTCTGGTTTGACCCAGGTGGGCGGGGCTCTGAGACTTTGTTTCTGGTTCTATGGTTTGAATCCGATGTTTCCTCTGGCTCTGGCTCTGGTTCTGGTTCTGGTTCTGGTGGTTTTAGAATAATTCTTCAGCCTAGAGCTTTGTGGATCACCAGATTTGTGTTTGAACTGAACCAGTAAATGTTCTGATTCTCTGTGAACTGAACTATCGGATCAGAACCAACCAATGTTTTTGTTAATAAAATTGTGTTCAGATTAAATAAATTCTCTTCTTATTTAAACAGTTTTGGTTGAGAACCAGAGCCTGGTTCTGATCAGGCTTGTGACTCAGTTTGATGGTACAGTGGATCCTTTTAGAACCTGATACTCTGTAAACAACAAAAGCACCAGTTTTCTTGCTGTTTGACTCAAAACACAAACGAGATGTTCTTTTTTTTTTTTGCTGTCTATTTTATTCCAACAGGAACAGGAAGTTGAGAAGTTGAAACACAACAAATCTAAAAATCCTCTCAGTCAGATTACCCAGATTACTCTGTTCTAAAAAAAAATCAAGGGCTCCGAGATGAAGTTCAGGAAATAAAAGACCGACTTCTGGTTGAAATCTGGTAAATTAATTCCTAAATCTGACAATAAATGTAAAGTCTGTGAATAAATCCATGATCAGGTTGGTGCTACAAGTTTAGTTTTCCTGACCGGTCTGGTTTTTATTTACTTGTATTTATACCATTTGTTTACATGTGATTCTAAATTAAAGGTTGAACTATATAAATGCTGGATTGGTCCAGCATCTGGTTCTGGATCAGAATCTGGCTTTATACAAATATCAAAGATATAAGTATCAATTGTAATTAATATATTTTTTTCTATATTTGTCTTTTTTATTATAATTTTTGTCATATGTAATATCAGTTTTAATTTGATATGATGATTAATAGTCTGTTTTACATGATTTGTTTTACACTTTAAGTTGGAATCATCCATGTCCATCAATACATGCTCGTTATGTGTCATAAAACGGATTGAACACATGAAGAGAGGAAGAGGAAAAAAGGCCTGGAAGTCTGAATGATCTGTAATTAGAAAACAATCCAGCCCTTTAGTGTCAGCTGCTTCTGTCCTCCAGAGCCTCTAAAACAGGAGGTCTTATTACCAAGGTGTCACACAAGAAACACCTTTTATGATGGGTAAAAACCATTGAGCTGCATTAGCTTTGATTGGTGGGGGAGGAGAGTCTGGGTTTTGTGGGGTGAAGAGGAGGGGTTTGGGGGATTCTGGGGGAGGAGGGGGTTAGTGCAGCAGCTGACTCACATCTCATTCGCTGGAAATCGGAGCGCTGCGGTCGATCTGACAGAGAGACGACGACACACGGCTCCTCTCTCTTTCTCAATCTCTCTCTTTTATCACACACACTTTGTTCTCTCTCACTCGACAACACACACACACACACACACACACACACACTGAGCGGTTCCGGTGTGTTTGTTTCGGAGCAGGAGGACCAGAGGATGGACGATGCTGCTGTCGGGTTAGTCTGCTGTCTCTGTCTGGATGGTTCTAGTGTGTGTGTGTGTGTGTGTGTGTGTGTCTCCATGGAGAGGTCACCTCTACAGCAGCAGAACCGGTGTGATTCTGCTCCATTCTGATGAGAACGTTTCTGCTGCAGCATGACTTGGTCCAGTTTCCCTTCTCAGAACCAGAACCTGACCCTGCAGCTTCAGTAATTCATCAGGTCCAACCAGCTGTAGAGGCGGAACCAACAGGACCGGTAGAAAGTTCTGAGGAGCATTCTGAAAGAACTTTATTGTGAAAGGACTTCCTGTTATCTGATGCAATGAACTGCAGAACCAGAGTCAGAACAACCAGAAGTTCTGGATCCTGATGGTTCTACTGGGTCCAATGTGCTAACCAGCACCACCAGAACACAGGAAGTTCTGCAGGAACACATTCCTCTATACTGAGTGTTAAAATAAGTTCTAAAAAGGGTTCTAGAACCAGCTGTGTGGGTCCCAGGTTTAAAACCAGGTGTGTGGGTCCGAGGTTTAGAACCAGGTTTAGAGGTTTAGAACCAGGTTTAGAGGTTTAGAACCAGGTGTAGAGGTTTAGAACCAGGTTTAGAGGTTTAGAACCAGGTTTATAGATTTAGAACCAGGTTTAGAGGTTTAGAACCAGGTGTAGAGGTTTAGAACCAGGTTTAGAGGTTTAGAACCAGCTGTGTGTTTCTGAGGTTTAGAACCAGGTTTAGAGGTTTAGAACCAGGTTTAGAGGTTTAGAACCAGCTGTGTGTTACTGAGGTTTAGAACCAGGTTTAGAGGTTTAGAACCAGGTTTATAGATTTAGAACCAGGTTTAGAGGTTTAGAACCAGGTTTAGAGGTTTAGAACCAGCTGTGTGTTTCTGAGGTTTAGAACCAGGTTTAGAGGTTTAGAACCAGGTTTATAGATTTAGAACCAGGTTTAGAGGTTTAGAACCAGCTGTGTGTTTCTGAGGTTTAGAACCAGGTTTAGAGATTTAGAACCAGGTTTAAAGATTTAGAACCAGCTGTGTGTTTGAGGTTTAGAACCAGGTTTAGAGATTTAGAACCAGGTTTAGAGGTTTAGAACCAGGTTTAGCGGTTTAGAACCAGCTGTGTGGGTTCGAGGTTTAGAACCAGGTTTAGAGATTTAGAACCAGGTTTAAAGATTTAGAATCAGGTTTAGAGATTTAGAACCAGATTTAGAACCAGCTGTGTGGGTCCGAGGTTTAGAACCAGGTTTAGAGGTTTAGAACCAGGTTTAGAGATTTAGAACCAGGTTTAGCAGTTTAGAACCAGCTGTGTGGGTTCGAGGTTTAGAACCAGGTTTAGAGATTTAGAACCAGGTTTAAAGATTTAGAACCAGCTGTGTGTTTGAGGTTTAGAACCAGGTTTAGAGATTTAGAACCAGGTTTAGAACCAGCTGTGTGGGTTCGAGGTTTAGAACCAGGTTTAGAGGTTTAGAACCAGGTTTAGAGGTTTAGAACCAGGTTTAGAGATTTAGAACCAGGTTTAGCGGTTTAGAACCAGCTGTGTGGGTTCGAGGTTTAGAACCAGGTTTAGAGGTTTAGAACCAGGTTTAGCGGTTTAGAGCCAGCTTTGTGGGTTCGAGGTTTAGAACCAGGTTTAGAGGTTTAGAACCAGGTTGAGAGGTTTAGAACCAGGTTTAGAACCAGGTGTAGAGGTTTAGAACCAGGTTTAGAGGTTTAGAACCAGCTGTGTGAGGTTTAGAACCAGGTTTATAGATTTAGAACCAGGTTTAGAGGTTTAGAACCAGCTGTGTGTTTCTGATGTTTAGAACCAGGTTTAGAGATTTAGAACCAGGTTTAGAGGTTTAGAACCAGCTGTGTGTTTGAGGTTTAGAACCAGGTTTAGAGATTTAGAACCAGCTGTGTGGGTCCGAGGTTTAGAACCAGGTTTAGAGGTTTAGAACCAGGTTTAGAGGTTTAGAACCAGGTTTAGAGATTTAGAACCAGGTTTAGAGGTTTAGAACCAGGTTTAGAGATTTAGAACCAGGTTTAGAGATTTAGAACCAGGTTTAGCGGTTTAGAACCAGCTGTGTGGGTTCGAGGTTTAGAACCAGGTTTAGAGATTTAAAACCAGGTTTAGAGGTTTAGAACCAGCTGTGTGGGTTCGAGGTTTAGAACCAGGTTGAGAGGTTTAGAACCAGGTTGAGAGGTTTAGAACCAGGTTTAGAGATTTAGAACCAGGTTTAGCGGTTTAGAACCAGCTGTGTGGGTTCGAGGTTTAGAACGAGGTTTAGAGATTTAAATTCAGGTTTAGCGGTTTAGAACCAGCTGTGTGGGTTCGAGGTTTAGAACCAGGTTTAGAGGTTTAGAACCAGGTTGAGAGGTTTAGAACCAGGTTTAGAAGTTTAGAACCAGGTTTAGAAGTTTAGAACCAGCTGTGTGTTTCTGAGGTTTAGAACCAGGTTTAGAACCAGCTGTGTGGGTCCGAGGTTTAGAACCAGGTTTAGAGGTTTAGAACCAGCTGTGTGGGTTCGAGGTTTAGAACCAGCTGTGTGGGTTTGAGGTTTAGAACCAGGTTTAGAGGTTTAGAACCAGCTGTGTGTTTCCGAGGTTTAGAACCAGGTTTAGAGATTTAGAACCAGGTTTAGAGGTTTAGAACCAGCTGTGTTTCCCAGGTTTAGAACCAGGTTTAGAGGTTTAGAACCAGGTTTAGAGATTTAGAACCAGGTTGAGAGATTTAGAACCAGGTTTAGAGGTTTAGAACCAGCTGTGTGGGTCCGAGGTTTAGAACCAGGTTTAGAGGTTTAGAACCAGGTTGAGAGGTTTAGAACCAGGTTTAGAGGTTTAGAACCAGCTGTGTGGGTCTGAGGTTTAGAACCAGGTTTAGAGGTTTAGAACCAGGTTTAGAACCAGGTTTAGAGGTTTAGAACCAGGTTTAGAGGTTTAGAACCAGGTTGAGAGGTTTAGAACCAGGTTTAGAGGTTTAGAACCAGCTGTGTGGGTCCGAGGTTTAGAACCAGGTTTAGAACCAGCTGTGTGGGTTCGAGGTTTAGAACCAGGTTTAGAACCAGCTGTGTGGGTTCGAGGTTTAGAACCAGGTCTAGAGATTTAGAACCAGGTTTAGAGGTATAGAAGCAGATTTAGAGGTTTAGAACCAGGTTTAGAGGTTTAGAACCAGGTTTAGAGGTTTAGAACCAGCTGTGTGTTTCCGAGGTTTAGATCCAGGTTTAGAGGTTTAGAACCAGCTGTGTGTTTCCGAGGTTTAGATCCAGGTTTAGAGATTTAGAACCAGGTTTAGAGGTTTAGAACCAGCTGTGTGTTTCCGAGGTTTAGAACCAGGTTTAGAGGTTTAGAACCAGCTGTGTGTTTCCGAGGTTTAGATCCAGGTTTAGAGATTTAGAACCAGGTTTAGAGGTTTAGAACCAGCTGTGTGGGTTCAAGGTTTAGAACCAGGTTTAGAGATTTAGAACCAGGTTTAGAGGTTTAGAACCAGGTTTAGGACCAGCTGTGTGTTTCCGAGGTTTAGAACCAGGTTTAGAGATTTAGAACCAGGTTTAGAGGTTTAGAACCAGCTGTGTGGGTTCGAGGTTTGGAACCAGGTGTAGAGGTTTAGAACAGCTGTGTGGGTCTGAGGTTTAGAACCAGGTTTAGAGATTTAGAACCAGCTGTGTGAGTTTGAGGTTTAGAACCAGGTTTAGAGGTTTAGAACCAGGTTTAGAGGTTTAGAACCAGGTTTAGAAGTATAGAACCAGGTTTAGAGGTATAGAACCAGGTTTAGAGGTTTAGAACCAGGTTTAGAGGTTTAGAACCAGGTTTAGAGGTTTAGAACCAGCTGTGTGTTTCCGAGGTTTAGAACCAGGTTTAGAGGTTTAGAACCAGCTGTGTGTTTCCGAGGTTTAGATCCAGGTTTAGAAATTTAGAACCAGGTTTAGAGGTTTAGAACCAGCTGTGTGGGTTCAAGGTTTAGAACCAGGTTTAGAGATTTAGAACCAGCTGTGTGGGTTCGAGGTTTAGAACCAGATTTAGAGGTTTAGAACCAGCTGTGTGGGTTCGAGGTTTAGAACCAGGTTTAGAGGTTTAGAACCAGGTTTAGAACCAGCTGTGTGTTTCCGAGGTTTAGAACCAGGTTTAGAGATTTAGAACCAGGTTTAGAGATTTAGAACCAGGTTTAGAGGTTTAGAACCAGCTGTGTGGGTTCGAGGTTTGGAACCAGGTGTAGAGGTTTAGAACAGCTGTGTGGGTCTGAGGTTTAGAACCAGGTTTAGAGGTTTAGAACCAGCTGTGTGAGTTTGAGGTTTAGAACCAGGTTTAGAGATTTAGAACCAGCTGTGTGAGTTTGAGGTTTAGAACCAGGTTTAGAGGTTTAGAACCAGGTTGAGAGGTTTAGAACCAGCTGTGTGGGTTCGAGGTTTGGAACCAGGTGTAGAGGTTTAGAACAGCTGTGTGGGTCTGAGGTTTAGAACCAGGTTTAGAGATTTAGAACCAGCTGTGTGAGTTTGAGGTTTAGAACCAGGTTTAGAGATTTAGAACCAGCTCTATGGGTTTGAGGTTTAGAACCAGGTTTAGAGGTTTAGAACCAGGTTTAGAGGTATAGAAGCAGGTTTAGAGGTATAGAACCAGGTTTAGAGATTTAGAACCAGCTCTATGGGTTTGAGGTTTAGAACCAGGTTTAGAGGTTTAGAACCAGGTTTAGAGGTTTAGAACCAGCGGTTTGGGTCCAAGGTTTATAACCAGATTTAGAACAATGTTTAGAGGTTTAGAACCACCTGTTTGGGTCCAAGGTTTAGAACCAGGTTTAGAGGTTTAGAACAGCTGTGTGGGTCTGAGATTTAGAACCATGTGTAGAGGTTTAGAACCATGTGTAGAGGTTTAGAACCCTGTGTAGAGGTTTAGAACCATGGTGTAGAGGTTTAGAACCATGGTTTAGAGGTTTAGAACCATGGTTTAGAGGTTTAGAACCATGGTTTAGAGGATTAGAACCATGGTTTAGAGGATTAGAACCATAGTTTAGAGGATTAGAACCATAGTTTAGAGGATTAGAACCATTTGTTTAGAGGATTAGAACCATGGTTTAGAGGTTCTAGAACCAGGTTTAGAGGTTTAGAACAGCTATGTGTGTCTGAGGTTTAGAACCAGATTTAGAACCATGGTTTAGAGGTTTAGAACCAGCTATGGGGGTCAAAGCTACAACACAAAGCTACAACACAACACAAAGCTCCAACACAACAACACAAAGCTACAACACAAAGCTACAACACTAAGCCAAATCCACAACACTAAAACAACAACACTAAAACAACAACAACACTAAAACAACAACAACACTAAAACAACAACACTAAAACAACAACAACACCAACAACAACACTAAAACAACAACAACACCAACAACAACACTAAAACAACAACACTAAAACAACAACAACACCAACAACAACACTAAAACAACAACAACAACACCAACAACAACACTAAAACAACAACAACACTAAAACAACACTAAAACAACAACACCAACAACAACACAAAGCCACAACGCTACAACACAAGGGCTAGGGTTATTATGACTATTGTGTAATCAGCATTGGAGACGCTCCAGGTCAGGGACACGTCCTGTAAGACCAGAAGACTGGACTAATGGTGCCTCGGTGAGGCGGCCCTGACACTTCCTGTAGTGTTGCTCTGTTCAGAGGGCTGCTTCCTGTTTATAGAGTCTCTGCCCACTTAGAGGGATCTCTTTATTGGAGATAAATCACTGATAGACATTGACCACATTTCTCTCTAAAGGAGCGACTTCAGACATGTGGCGCCGGAGGTTGGAGATTCCTTTTTTAGCGTCTGTAAACGTGTGATCCATCTCCCCTCTGCAGAGCGTTGGTGTGAGCGTTATGGTGACCTGCAGGGGGCGCTGCTGTGTGTGGAGCTGGAGAAGGAGCGCCACGGTTTGGGTCTGAGCCTTGCAGGGAACCGGGACCGTTCCCGCCTCAGCATCTTCGTAGTGGGGCTCCACCCTGGGAGTCCAGCTGCGCTGGATGGACGGATCAGGGTGGGAGATGAGCTACTGGAGGTGAGGGGCACTCTGGTCTGGTCTGGTCTGATCTGATCTGGTCTGGTCTGGTCTGATCCGGTCTGGTCTGGTCTGGTCTGATCCGGTCTGGTCTGGTCTGGTCTGATCTGGTCTGGTCTGGTCTGGTCTGATCCGGTCTGGTCTGGTCTGGTCCAAATGGACTTGGTTGGAGAGCTTCTGGTTCTGAGTCCAGTTCTTTTTTCCTTCAGATCAACAACCAGATTCTTTATGGGCGGAGCCACCAAAATGCCTCAGCCATCATCAAGAGCTCCGCCTCCAAGGTGAAACTCATCCTGCTCAGGTAGGACTGCAAGGCATGCTGGGAAGTAAACCTGATTCTAACGGTTCCAATAAAGCTTTAACTTGCTCTGAGACCAGTGATCTAGGTCTGGACCTCATCTGGTTCAGGGTCTGGAACTTGACTGGTCTAGACCTGGACTGGTTGGTTTATGTTCTTTTTTCCCTGCGTGGTCACCTTAGAGACTAGTGTTGGACCATCTGTTCAGGGTTAGTGGTTTGTTAGCCTCACGGTAACTTCTTGGTTACATTATCATTTGGATAAAAGCGTCTGATAAACATGCTGCTGAAGGATTATTGAACCATCCCTGAAAGGTTTAAAGTTCTGAGTCACATCTCCAGTCTTTGGGTCTCCGGGTCCTATGGTCTCCAGCTGATGGAGGGTTCAGACGAGGTGGACAGTCTGACATGGGATTGAAGGTCTGGACTAGGTGATCCAGGATCTTCTCAGTCTGGTTCTTTTGTGTCTACAGGAATGAAGATGCTATCCACCAGATGGCCGTCCCCCCTCTCACGGCTCCTCCCCCCTCTCTGACTGCCCCTGAGGTGATCACTCACACATGAAGGGATACTCACCCAAAAAGTGATTTTTATTTATTTATTGTCTATCGCCATATTCCCCATAGCTAAAAAGTGGGGGGAAACTATTTGTAACCAGCCCATGTTTTTTCCAAGGACTTTTTTCCCACAATGCTAGTTGTTACCATTCACTTCCATTGTTTTGTGCTAAGCTAAAGGAGTAACGGAGATCAGGATGACGGCTGGGCTGGTTACTAATCGTTTCTCAACACTTATCTAACTATGGGGAATATGGCAATAGACAAAAAACCACCTTATGGTGGAGTATCCCTTTAACACTCCTCCACACGTGATGACAGAGGGTACGGCGTTTACTGAGCATGCTCAGATGGGTTCTTTGTATTTATCTGAGACCTGTCAACAGGGGGCGCTATTCTAACAGAATTAAACTCTGTGTGTGTAAGTGTGTGCCTCCCGCTCAGTGTGAAGTCTCCAACCCCCCTGATGGGCTCCACCTCCCTGACAATCTGAGGCTCCACCCCATGTTGGACAGTCCGGTCAGTGAGCCGCTGAACTCTCTCCTGATCTGATCCGTCATCCGGTCTGTGATCCAGTCTATGATCTGATCTGTGATCTGTTGAACAGGAAGAAATGATGACTGATGAACCCAAACAGGCTGATGGGACCAGAACCAGAGACGGCGCCACACAGAACCTGACGGAGGTTGATGCACCCAGAAAGGTACAACATGAACCTTCAGTCAGAAAGGGTCCAGACTGGTGAAGACGTGTACACTCCTCACACAAAGATCCGTCTGTTTTTATGTTTTAATTTGGTTCAAATGTAAAACAAAACCACTAATGTTTCTTCTGTTTGGTCCATTTTCGTCAAACAGGCTTTCTAAATCTGTTTAGTTCTGATGAAACTGGGTCCTGTAAATCTCAATGTTTACGTAGTTGCTCGAGTCTCGAGTTCATAATAGAACCAGATCAGAACCTGATCCCGACTGAAGGAAGAGAAGTTAGACCTGGTATCTGGTTTCCTATAGAACCTCTCAGCGCTGAGCCTTTATCTCATGTCTCTGCTGATGATGGTGGTGGTGGTGATGGAGGATGCTTCCCTCAGAGGTTATTAGAAGGAAACTCAGAAACCTAGTCCTGTCTGATCTGGGTGTCCTGGATCTTCTGTTTCCTCTCAGAGGCTGAAATCTGCAGAGTCTCCAGACAACGAGCTGCAGGGTCCACGGGCGCCGCTGGAGCTTCAGGTAACAGGTTCTTTTTGAAGCAGCTAGAGATTAATATGAGCTTCCAGAAGAACTCTGGTTTGATCTCTTCTGTCCTCCTGATGTGGATCAGGTTCTTCTGGAGTGAGGTGATCCAGAATCAATTTGAATGGTTGAGTTCTGGAAGACCCTTCATGGAGATAAAAATGTGGAGTCCGAGTACCTGGCCCAGAGGGTTTCCAGGGTCCTGCTCTGGAGCCAGGCCTGGGGTTGGGGCCCGAGCACATGAAATTCGCCCATGGGGCCCGGCCGGGCCCAGCCTGAACTGGATACATGGGTCCATCAAACTGTAGACCCACCACCTGCAGGAGGAACTTGAAGGGTCCGGTGCATTGTGGATCGGGTAGCAGACCAAGGCAGGAGCTTTGGCGGTCTGATTCCTGGACAAGAAACCTGACTGTTGGGACATGGAACGTCACCTCTCTTACAGGGAAGGAGCTGGAGCTTGTGGAGGAGGTTGAGCAGTACTGGCTATATGTAGTCGGGCTCACCTCGACACGTAGTGTTGGCTCTGGAACCCAAGTCCTTGAGAGGGGTTGGACACTCTTCTTTGCCGGAGTTGCTCCGGGTGAGAGACGGACGGCTGTAGTGGGCTTTCTGTTAGCCCCAAAACTCTCTGCCTGTACATTGGGGTTTACCCCGGGGGACGAGAGGGCAGCTTCTCTGCACCTTCAGGTTGTAGAACGGGTCCTGACGTTTGTGTTTATGCACCAAATAGCAGCTCAGAGTACCCACCCTTTTTGGAGTTCCTAGGACAGGTGCTGGGTGGTGCTCGACTGGGGACTCCATAGTCCTGCTGGGGGACTTCAACGCTCACGTGGGCAATGACAGCGTGACCTGGAGGGGCGTGATTGGGAGGAACGGCCCGTCCAATCTGAACCTGAGTGGTGTTCTGTTTTTGGACTTCTGTGCAAGTCTCAGTTTGGCCATAACGAACACCATGTTGGAACATAAGGATACCCATCGGTACACCTGGTACCAGGGCAGCCTAGGTTACAGGTCGATGATTGACTTTATAGTCGTATCATCTGACCTGAGACCGTATGTTTTGGACACTCGAGTGAAGAGAGGAGTGGAGCTGTCAGCTGATCAGCTGAGCCCCGGGGCTGGACAAGATTCGTCCTGGTATCTCAAGGCGATGGATGTTGAAGGACTGTCTTGGTTCACGCGTCTCTGCAACATCAGTCATCAGGGCAGTTCCTATGGAGTGGCAGACCGGGGTGGTGGTCCCCATTGAAATGACACTGGAGGTGTTTCCATTCACCCTTACAGACTGGGTGAATCAGGTCATGAGGAGAAGAAGTCCGGTTCTTCTGCACCTTCAGTAGAATAGTGTGATTAGAGATCTGAGTAGTGAAAAGTCAGCCTGTTAATGAGTGAGGAGTTCCTGTTCTGTTCAAAGCTGAAGGTTCTGATTGCATTTCTTTCATTTGAACCTTTCCGCTTGGTTCTGTTGGGTCAGAACCTCTGATCTGGTTCTGTTTGTGTCCAGTCCTTCAGGTCCGACACCAGCTCCAGTAAACCGACGGCAGCTTCTCCCCTCGTCAGCCCCGACCTTCACACTGCTAACAGAGGTCAGTCTGAGGTCAACATTAGGTCAGAACAGAAGCACCTGGGTGCTCATTTATTAAACTTCATGTAGAATCCTGACTAAAACGTTCTTAAGCTCAGCAAAACATTTTCAGGTACGCAAATTCCATTTCTGATTTCTAAAACCCTGCAGACGCTCAGATCCACTGTTCTGCTTTATAAACGGCTCTCAGACCTAGAACTGGTCTCAGCTGTTGTTGGGTCAGAACCCTCCTCCTACACACCACATTCTGACATATACAGTACGGTCAATGACCTCATGAATAATTACATCTGCATAAGCCGGTGGGTTTCTGGCTTTTAACAGTAAATCGTGACAACAGAGAGGTTTAGAAAACGTGATTTTACAGAGGCTGAAACTCCAGGTGCTTGTGGTGGATGGACGGGAAAATGTTTTATTAGGAGGTGAAATGTTGACGGGTCAGAGACACGAAGTGCAGAGAGTCAGTCTGACTGTCAGACTGACAGAGAGATGGTGTAGATCTGAGATCTCAGAGAAACGTTTAATGACAACATTTAATGGAATCCAAAGGAGAAGACACGTCATGTTGTTCATCCTGTTAAACAGTCAACCTGTTGGATCAATCGCTGGTTGAAACCCGAGAACAGCCGGTGACACCGGGTTTTACTGGTTCCGATGGTTCTGTTGATCTAATACTGGACCCAGTTGATCCATAGGATGCTCTAATGAATCTATCAGCTGATCGATGGTCCAGTCATTATCTAGAAATCTCTAAAAACTCTCCCATTCATCCGGAGTCTGACTACTGGCTGAGCTGCAGCGCATTACGCACAAGTGTCCCTGCAGGATTCCTGAGTCTCAGAAATCACAATTAATGCTCCAATCAGAGCAGCTGTTCTATAATCTGAAGACCACTGGATGAACAGAATGGGATATTTTTCTAAAATGCGACATATTTTCATTCAGATTTTAATTTTTATTCTTTTTAGAGACGGATTGTTGGTTCTGTGTGCGCGAGGGTCTACAAGTCTTTAATTGTGTCATAAATTCAACATTTTTCTTCTCACCAGCTGCTCTGACTGGTTCCACGTCTCCAACATGTGCTTACGCAAGGTCTAAAGTTTGCTTAGAGTTGCCACATTTCTCCGTTACATTTTCTTTTATAAATCCCAAAGTTTGAGTAAAAAGTGACTTTGGCCCATTTTGTGCATAAGCTAGTTTTATAAATGAGCACCCAGGTCTTCAGGGTGACCTGACTCTGAGCATCCACTGGACAATGCAGTAGGAGCAAATATCGTTAGGGTGCTGCTGCCCCCTGGTGGGCAACACTAGAATCAACAACACAAGGCTGAGGGTGGAGACAGACTGACTGACAGGAGGAGATGGACGGACAGATAGGAGGAGACAGACGGACAGACAGGAGGAGACAGACGAACAGACAGGAGGAGACATACGGACAGGAGGAGACAGACAGACAAACAGACGGACAGACAGGAGGAGACAGACGGACAGACAGGAGGAGACAGACGGACAGACAGGAGGAGACAGACGGACAGGAGGAGACAGACAGACAAACAGACAGACAGACAGGAGGAGACAGACGGACAGACAGGAGGAGACAGACGGACAGACAGGAGGAGACAGACGGACAGACAGGAGGAGACAGACAGACAGACAGACAAACAGATGGACAGACAGGAGGAGACAGACGAACAGACGGACAGACAGGAGGAGACAGACAGACAAACAGACGGACAGACAGGAGGAGACAGACGGACAGACAGGAGGAGACAGACAGACAGACAAACAGACGGACAGACAGGAGGAGACAGACAAACAGACGGACAGACAGGAGGAGACAGACAGACAAACAGACGGACAGACAGGAGGAGACAGACAGACAGACAGACAAACAGATGGACAGACAGGAGGAGACAGACAAACAGACGGACAGACAGGAGGAGACAGACAAACAGACGGACAGACAGGAGGAGACAGACAGACAAACAGACGGACAGACAGGAGGAGACAGACGGACAGACAGGAGGAGACAGACAGACAGACAAACAGATGGACAGACAGGAGGAGACAGACAAACAGACGGACAGACAGGAGGAGACAGACAGACAGACAGGAGGAGACAGACAAACAGACGGACAGACAGGAGGAGACAGACGAACAGACAGGAGAGAGACAGACAAACAGACGGACAGACAGGAGGAGACAGACAGACAAACAGACGGACAGACAGGAGGAGACAGACAGACAAACAGACGGACAGACAGGAGGAGACAGACGGACAGAAAGGAGGAGACAGACGGACAGACAGCAGGAGACAGACGGACAGACAGCAGGAGACAGTCGGACAGACAGGAGGAGACAGTCGGACAGACAGGAGGAGACAGACGGACAGACAGGAGGAGACAGACAGACAAACAGACGGACAGACAGGAGGAGACAGACGAACAGACAGGAGGAGACAGACGGACAGAAAGGAGGAGACAGACGGACAGACAGCAGGAGACAGTCGGACAGACAGCAGGAGACAGTCGGACAGACAGGAGGAGACAGTCGGACAGACAGGAGGAGACAGACGGACAGACAGGAGGAGACAGACGAACAGACAGGAGGAGACAGACGAACAGACAGGAGGAGACAGACGGACAGACAGGAGAAGACAGACAGACGGACAGACAGGAGGAGACAGACGGACAGACAGGAGGAGACAGACAGACAGACAGACAGGAGGAGACAGACGGACAGACAGCAGGAGACAGACAGACAGACAGGAGGACTAGGGCTGGGTATTGTTAAATATTTTTCGATACTACTACTTTAACGATACCTGGTTTTTGATACCTATATGTAAAATTCTTAGAGAAAATAACAAGTACTTAAAGTTTTTTTTTAATTAAACAAAATAAAAAACAGTTTTATGGCATATTGATGCATTTATTATTATTATTATTATTATTATTATTATTTATTTATCTCTTCCCTCTGGAACTAACTAAGGCTGTCATCCAATCCATGAACTCTTTGTTTTGTTGTTTTGTTTCTGAAAGGGAAACTGAATATCCAGGTTTAAGAGTTATTTGGTTTTTGCTATGGAAAAACAATCAGAAATACAGGAAAACAGATCCGTTTTCATTATTTCATCATTCCCTTTTTGCTAATAAAGAGAACACGGATTCAGGTCGACCAGAATCTAGTGTTACTCTGGAGGTGTCAGGATGGGGGCACAGGAAAACCTGAACCAGAGAGGAAACCCTCCACATCGTCGCTGATAACAGAGCCTCTATGGTCTCTAATAAAAAGTCAGTCCTCCTAAATAAAACAAGGACGTCTCGTGGCCTCGCACATTTTTAAAATGCAATGTAAAAACAACAGCGCATGTGTTCTGCGTCGTCCTGAGGAGCTGCAGCTCCGGCGCCTCAGCAGGTGAAAACGGAGCTGCGGGTTAAACACGGTGTTCAGGTCTGATCTCTTCAATCTGCCGTCCTGACGGTCCAGTCGGTACCAGAGAGGGTTTAAACAAGAGAGGAAGTCTCGCCTCGCCTCCCTCCAGACCCGGCTCGTGGACTCGGTTCTGCTTTTTTATTATTTTTTTCGCCGTAAATGTTGAGAGGAGAGGAGACAAGAGGGGAGCAGAGGGAGGGGCTGTGTGTGTCCCTCAGCCTGTGTGTGTCCCTCAGCCTGTGTGTGTCCCTCAGCCTGTGTGTGTCCCTCAGCCTGTGTGTGTCCTTCAGCCTGTGTGTGTCCCTCAGCCTGTGTGTGTCCCTCAGCCTGTGTGTGTCCCTCAGCCTGTGTGTGTCCCTCAGCCTGTGTGTGTCCCTCAGCCTGTGTGTGTCCCTCAGCCTGTGTGTGTCCCTCAGCCTGTGTGTGTCCTTCAGCCTGTGTGTGTCCCTCAGCCTGTGTGTGTCCCTCAGCCTGTGTGTGTCCCTCAGCCTGTGTGTGTCCCTCAGCCTGTGTGTGCGCCGATCAGAGCGGGTCTGGAGCGGCGCATTTAAAGGGACATTTTATTGTAAAAGTATTGAAACGTAGTATCGAAAAAAAAAAGTTTTTTTCAGTACCAGTACCTACCGAAGGTTTTCGGTACCGTGTTACGGTAGCCAGCCCTAAGGAGGAGACAGGCAGACAGACAGGAGGATAATCAGCTGATCCTCTCCTCAGATCCGTCCTGTTGCGCTGTGGTTCCTGGTCAGGAGACAGTTCTGGAGATCTGTAAAGGCCGGTCTGGACTGGGACTCAGTATAGTTGGAGGAAGAGACACACAGCTGGTAACACACATGCTGCACACACACACACATACAGCCGTGACCTGATATGTCCTCACAACAAACTGTTAGGGTGCAAAGACACACACACTAAGCTGCTGTTGTCTCCTTCAGGACGCCATCGTGATTCATGAAGTTTATGAAGAAGGAGCTGCAGCTCGAGATGGACGGCTGTGGGCCGGAGACCAGGTTCTGGAGGTACCGATGGTTCTGATGGTTCTGGAGGTTCTGATGGTTCTGGAGGTACCGATGGTTCTGGAGGTACCGATGGTTCTGATGGTTCTGGAGGTTCTGATGGTTCTGGAGGTACTGATGGTTCTGATGGTTCTGGAGGTTCTGGAGGTACTGATGGTGTTGAAGATAAAATTCTTCTTGATGCTCAGAGGAAAATGAAGACAGACTACTTCTCTCGTTAGAAGATTTATTATAAATTTAGCTGGACAGTTTGTTCAGAATCAGCCCCAATCAAAAAGTCTAAGCCTAAAGATCCCTTCTCCTTGGAGGAGCATGACATTTTTATAGATCCTGGCTTCTGTGACATCAGCCAATCACAGCAGACTCCGGACTCTTCCTCAGCCAATCCACATGACGCTAAGCGAGGCGTCTTCCGCATGCACGATGATGCAATGTCTTTCCCGGACTAGAGTGTGTTTGTTGAAATCAACTCTCTGAGAACCCAGCTGTTGGTGCTCTCCGGACATTTAGAGAAACATCATTTATCACAAAAGATGTTTCTGGCTCACATTCACTGAGTTTCCTGCCAAACTTCAGTTATCTTAGAGAGAAAGAGAT
>SSNR01000482.1:6265-37223 GCA_006937965.1 Callopanchax toddi
TATATATATATATATATATATATATATATATGTATATATATATATATTTGAAGATTTGATGATGATCAAATGGTAAAGAAAGCTTTTGAAACAAGTGGCTAAATGACAAAATGGTTTGCAGATTCCTAATAAATGTATTTTCTTCTTGTGCCTATTTAGTGTCCTGACTGTGAGGAAGTAAACTGAATTTCTATCGTTCTTCAAATTCATAGAAAATTATGGAAAGGTACAAAGTTTTAGTAGCCTGGATGTTTTAGTTGTAACTATTAAAATGCTTCTAATG
The DNA here is from genome assembly GCA_006937965.1 of Callopanchax toddi. NCBI lineage: Eukaryota > Metazoa > Chordata > Actinopteri > Cyprinodontiformes > Nothobranchiidae > Callopanchax > Callopanchax toddi. The sequence goes on from SSNR01000482.1 coordinate 6,549, forward strand.
ATTTAATTTTTGTGTTTTGCTCCTTTAGTGGCCTGGATCTGTCACATCACTGAATTTAACTCATTTTATTTAAATATTTATATGCATTTTAATAGAAAATGTTGCAATAAAAGTAGATAAGAACCAGAAAGAACAGAAGAATGAGTACAAAACAAGATTAATAAACCTTTAGTTCAAACAGACAGAAACTATTTTTTCTGCCTTTTTTTGTGTGTACATTTTCTAAGTGTTGTCATATGAGGGCCATTTTTCTGTGACAGATTTGTAAAGTATTGAAATTCCATAAATAAAAATGAGATGGCCTTTTTGACTACATGGTTTAACATTAGTATATTTTAGAGGATTGTTTTCTTTGAAACTGGTTGTTTTCAAAAGAGTCTCCACTCCTTTTGCAGTCCGAGTGAGAAGCGGCGCTACATCCAGCCTGAATCCTCTGAGCCCTCGCATCGACAAAGCTGCTGCAGAGAAAACATTTTTCATCATGAAATATGCATGGTGTATTCAGCAGAAAATATGTCATGCTGTCCCGCTCAGAACTGCTTTCCATGATCCAACTTTGATGAAAAATACATGTGTTGTTGTGCCTGAGAACTTCTGCACGGCCAAACTTCGGTTCGATTAAACAGAAATCAAAGCTTTTCTTCTCCACAACGTATTATTCATCTTCATTGAGATGCATTATGTTACCCACAACTTGCATGATATTAAATAAAGGAGGGAGGATTTCTCTGTTGTGTTGCTTCCCCTGTCTTCAGCTTTATCATAAAAATACACAAAGGAAAATCACGATATACAATAAATCTCCTCTGTAGAAACCTGAAGCTTTAATCCTGGAAGAAAAACACAAATCATGAATCAGTACGTATGTCTGCCACAAAATGATTCAGTCTTCATCAGGATAGATTCAGCTCCTAATCACAACATGATTAATCACAATAAGATCAATACAAGTTTGAGTCAACACATTGAGATCCACTGTAAAACAGAGCAAATGCAGGATTCTATATTAATCCAACTGATATGATTAAAAAAAAACAGAATGGTCACACACATAGTTCTTGTTTTAATGACAATAAACTTGACTTACAATCAACAAGAAGAACACACAAAGGATTAACAGCATATCCTTCAGTAACACAGCTGTGAGCAAAATGCATGTTTTAGGTTATTTACAGTTTTTCTCAGTAGCTTTGGTTCATTTCTCACAACAGAATTAAAGTTGGCACAACAGTTAGTTCAACCTTCACAACATGGAGTCATCTGGGCTCAGCCTGGTGTCAGTCTCCTGTTCATTTCATCCACTGGTCACTGCTTTAGGACATGAAGCGACTGAGTTAGTACAAATATCTGTTAAATGATCACTTTTTCATTTGCTTTTATCACATCTGTCAAAATGAACTCTACTTGTAGCGGCTGAATAGTCATTGTTCAGACAACTAATAATCTTCATCTCACTGATTGTGTCGTTGCACACTATTGTGTTGATCATGTTGTCAAACATTTTGTACATCCAGATCTAAATCTTTGTAATGTTTCCATGAAAATGTCCATAAATCACTTTTCTCAGGTGACCCTGATCTTCCACTGAGTTAGAGGCTGTGTGAACATTTATTCTACCAGTGAGACCAGTCTGCTGTGGTCAGCCAGTGGTCTGCAGCACATGACTGGATGCTGGTGGAGTATCTTCCTCCCTACTCTCCATTCCTAAATCCGACTGAGGAGTTTTCCTCTTCCTGGAGGTTGAAGGTAAATGACCGGCGTCCACAGACCCAGATGACCCTGTTGATGGACGCAGCTTGTGATGACATCACAGCAGAGTCCTGCAGAGGGAGGATTCAACACTCAAGAAGAAACTTTCCTCAGTGCATTGACAGAGCTGACATTCACTGTGATGTAGATGGAAGTCTGTGTCCAGACAGACGGAGCGTCTAGATGTCCATGACTGATCTGCAGCAGCGTCTGGTTTACAGGATCTTCAGTTTCTAAACCTCTACAGTCTGGTTCACTGAGACAAAGGGAGTTTAGTCTTTGTAAATGTTTTTCTTCCAGTTGAACAATGCTGTGAAAGTTGTAAATATACAGTATAAAGTAAAGTAAATATTCAGTGTCTTGATCTTTCTTTTACTTCTAGTTTTCTAAATGCCGTGCCTGGTCTGTAACGCTGTCTGGACTTTACATTGGGCAGCACCTCCAGAGTCATCTGTCTCAGTGAAAACAGGACTAAACCATGTGACTGTTGTTTATACGATGCTGCTGTCAGAACCTGGTGACAACACTGACACTTTCATTGACATAAAGACTTGCTTCTGAAGCAAGAACTTCCCATTTTGATTAAGTGACTTGCTTTTGCAGGTTATCTATCATGTTTTGCAGTTTGCACTAATTGTTTTGAGAACCGTCTTAGCAGTGGTGAAAACTTTAATTCTGTTGTGAGAAATGCACCAAAGCTATTGAGAAAAACGGTAATTTCTGAAAATTTCACAGACCCGTCCCCAAGGCCCTCCGTGGGCCTTGGGGGCGGGTCTGTGGCTCCTCGAACTTATTATTGAATGTTTCAATAGAGAAACCTTACATAAACAAGCGCGCATGTATACACACACACAGGTGATCACAAGGTGCTCACATAAAGACGGACTCAGGTGTTTTCAGACATATTGACTGGGGCTGTGGTTGACACTGAACTCTCTTGAACTGGTGTATACGTATACATTTGAAGAATATCACAACTGTTGTGTATTCATATGCTGTTTGTTGCTGTTGTATCTTTTCTTCCTGTTTTGTTTGTTTGTGCTTTATTTACAGGTCTAGAAGTGGATTCTTCACGTCTCTTGTTCTCTTCTTTTTCTGTTTACTTTCTCCCCCATCCCTCTTTCTGTACCCTTCCCTTCACTTTCAGGCTCCGTGTCCAATCAACCATAACAATATTCTAATAAAGATTTTGGGGGTTATATTTAAACAAAAATCAGGAGGAGTTTTATAGCAGTGGCTGTAACCTCTCACCTGAAACAGCAACACTGTTGGGCTTGTTTTTGGCACTCAGACATTATTCTGTTTGCTCCACAGCCGGACAGGACACGGGGTTAAAAAAAAAAAGAAAAATTCTGAAATAATTGTTGACCCACATGATTGGGTTGGAGGAGGTGGATTGTTGCTGTTTTTAATCTGTGCTGTAGTTTTACTTTTGAACAGCAGGTGTCACTAATGAGAAAGCAAAATAGCTAAACAGCAGGAATGCAGCAACAGAGGTTCTACAAAAGCATGAATACACTTTTATTGTTTTACTTTACTGATATTTTATAGAGGAGGTCTAAAGAAGCAAACATCTCGCAGATATTCATAAAATCCTTAATCAGATTTTATTGGTGTAAAGACGTCATAAACGAATTAATCTAATTTAAATCCCAAATCATGAACAGGTGTGCTTAAATCCATATGAATCAGGTCATCTTTACATCCCTAAAAGAGAGAGTTCAGGGTTTGTATCTTTTTAGATTGATTTGTGTCAAGCAGCTAGGAGTTCCTCACCCTCTGCTCTCTGGATCAACTCTTTCTTTTCTTTTTTTTTCAGTTTAAGTTACACACACACACACGCACGCACGCACGCACGCACGCACGCACACACACACACACACACACACACACACACACACACACACAAACATCTGCAACAAACTAAGGACCAGAGAGCTGAGTGTCTACGCTGCACTGCTGATCAGGTAGGAGATGCTCCAGAGCAGCAGCTTTGACTTGATGGAAGCTGATTGTTCCAGTGAAAAGTCAGCAGGTGTCTGCTTGTAGTGCAATATGAGTGTTTCACTGTGACATCACTGTCCCAGACCTGGTGCTAGGAGCTGCAGGAAAGCATTATGTAGAACCTGAAACCCAGAGCTCAAACCAAAACCTCCCAACGGTTCACGTGCACACAATACAACTGGACAGTGGCAGCTGGTCAACACTTGGGGGGGGGCATTTTTGCAAGTCAGTTTTAAGATGTGCAAAAACCCACATCTCACCACTAGAGCAGAGAATGAAGCAACATCTCTTCATCTGACTGAACATGTTGCTGGTGAAAATCCCTAGTACCACCAATGTGGAGCAGTCAGGTCACACACAGTTTTGGTCTAATTCTAAAGAGTAATCAGATCATAAGGTCTTCATAAGAAGACCTTAGAATAATATCAATATAATTAGAAATAAATAATAATAAAAAATAACCACAATGTGGTCACAACAGAAGTAAGAGTTTCAGGGGAAAACAACCTGAACCAGGACCCGGTCTGAACTCTAACAAACCATCCAACAAGACTCCCCGACTGTGGAGTTGATTCAGTCAGGACACATGGAATCAGGGTTATCCATTTAGCTTCCTCCATGATAAAAACTCCCTCTCCCTCCGCGAGCTACTTGGAGCTTCCGGGTCAAGTCCTGATCTGAGCCGATTCTCCAGTCTTCAGCGCATGCTGTGGTCGCTAAAATTCTGCGACCTGGGCCTCTCCTATACTTTGCATTGAAGGGGGTTCCAGTGCACATGCACCAGTTATAGCGTAGGTAAAGATTTGTGCGCCTGAAGCATGCCCAGAAGACCCCCAAAAGAAACAGGAAGTAAACCACACAACCTGGTAAAAAAGTGAGAGAACATTTTAAAACTACACCTAAATGCAGATAAACAGCACTATGTATAATGAATAGATCATTTAGTTTCATTTTCATGGTTTTTAACTATTTAGTGATTTAGTGATTATGTTTGCTACACCAAGACCTGAGAATCAACGTTTCGTTCATCCTAATGGGTCGAATGACAATAAACATATCTTTTTATCTAAAGGTTTGCAGTTTTAATTATGGGATCTAGAGTTCTTTAAACAGCTCATATCTATTGACATCTTGTGGGTTCATAGGTTGCACATTGTGCCCCTTTGGAGAAAAGTTTCTCTGTGGACCCACTTCCTTCTGCAGAGCGATGTGCGTGTGCGGTGTGCGTGTGTGGTGTGCGTGTGCGGTGTGCGTGTGCGGTGAGTGTGTGCGGTCAGTGTGTGCGGTGTGCGTGTGTGGTGTGCGTGTGCGGTGTGCGTGTGTGGTGAGTGTGTGCGGTGTGCGTGTGTGGTGTGCGTGTGCGGTGAGCGTGTGCGGTGAGTGTGTGCAGTGAGTGTGTGCGGTGAGTGTGTGCGGTGAGTGTGTGCAGTGAGTGTGTGCAGTGAGTGTGTGCGGTGAGTGTGTGCAGTGAGTGTGTGCAGTGAGTGTGTGTATGTGCGGTGAGTGTGTGCAGTGAGAGTGTGCGGTGAGTGTGTGCAGTGAGTGTGTGCGGTGTGTATGCAGTGAGTGTGTGCGGTGAGTGTGTGCGATGAGTGTGTGCAGTGAGTGTGTGCAGTGAGTGTGTGTATGTGCGGTGTGTATGTGCGGTGAGTGTGTGCGGTGAGTGTGTGCAGTGAGTGTGTGCGGTGAGTGTGTGCGGTGAGTGTGTGCGGTGAGTGTGTGCGGTGAGTGTGTGCGGTGAGTGTGTGTATGTGCAGTGAGTGTGTGCAGTGAGTGTGTGCAGTGAGTGTGTGCAGTGAGTGTGTGCAGTGAGTGTGTGCGGTGAGTGTGTGCAGTGAGTGTGTGCGGTGTGTGTGTGCGGTGAGTGTGTGCGGTGAGTGTGTGCGATGAGTGTGTGCGGTGAGTGTGTGCGGTGTGCGTGTGCGGTGTGTGTGCGGTGAGTGTGCAGTGAGTGTGTGCGGAGTGTGTGCAGTGAGTGTGTGCGGTGTGTGTGCAGTGAGTGTGTGCGGTGAGTGTGTGCAATGAGTGTGTGCAGTGAGTGTGTGCAGTGAGTGTGTGCGGTGAGTATGTGTGTGTGCGGTGAGTGTGTGCGGTGAGTGTGTGCGGTGAGTGTGTGCGGTGAGTGTGTGCGGTGAGTGTGTGCAGTGAGTGTGTGCGGTGAGTGTGTGCAGTGAGTGTGTGCGGTGTGTGTGCAGTGAGTGTGTGCGGAGTGTGTGCGGTGAGTGTGTGCAGTGAGTGTGTGGATGTGCGGTGTGTATGTGCGGTGAGTGTGTGCAGTGAGTGTGTGCAGTGAGTGTGTGCAGTGAGGGTGTGCGGTGAGTGTGTGCGGTGAGTGTGTGCGGTGTGTGTGCGGTGAGTGTGTGCGGGGAGTGTGTGCGGTGAGTGTGTGCAGTGAGTGTGTGCGGTGTGTATGCAGTGAGTGTGTGCGGTGTGTGTGCAGTGAGTGTGTGCGGTGAGTGTGTGCAGTGAGTGTGTGCAGTGAGTGTGTGCGGTGAGTGTGTGCAGTGAGTGTGTGCAGTGAGTGTGTGCGGTGTGTATGCAGTGAGTGTGTGCAGTGTGTGTGCAGTCAGTGTGTGCGGTGTGCGTGTGCGGTGTGCGTGTGCGGTGAGCGTGTGCGGTCAGTGTGTGCGGTGTGCGTGTGTGGTGTGCGTGTGCGGTGTGCGTGTGCGGTGAGTGTGTGCAGTGAGTGTGTGCGGTGTGTGTGCAGTGAGTGTGTGCGGTGTGTGTGCAGTGAGTGTGTGCGGTCAGTGTGTGCGGTGTGCGTGTGTGGTGTGCGTGTGCGGTGTGCGTGTGTGGTGAGTGTGTGCGGTGAGTGTGTGTAGTGAGTGTGTGCAGTGAGTGTGTGCGGTGAGTGTGTGCAGTGAGTGTGTGCGGTGTGTATGCAGTGAGTGTGTGCAGTGTGTGTGCAGTGAGTGTGTACGGTGAGTGTGTGCAGTGAGTGTGTGCAGTGAGTGTGTGCAGTGAGTGTGTGCGGTGAGTGTGTGCAGTGAGTGTGTGCAGTGAGTGTGTGCGATGAGTGTGTGCAGTGAGTGTGTGCGGTGTGTATGCAGTGAGTGTGTGCAGTGTGTGTGCAGTGAGTGTGTGCGGTGAGTGTGTGCAGTGAGTGTGTGCAGTGAGTGTGTGTATGTGCGGTGAGTGTGTGCAGTGAGTGTGTGCGGTGAGTGTGTGCGGTGAGTGTGTGCGGTGAGTGTGTGCAGTGAGTGTGTGCGGTGAGTGTGTGCAGTGAGTGTGTGCGGTGAGTGTGTGCGGTGAGTGTGTGCAGTGAGTGTATGCATGTGCGGTGAGTGTGTGCGATGAGTGTGTGCAGTGAGTGTGTGCAGTGTGTATGCAGTGAGTGTGTGCAGTGTGTGTGCAGTGAGTGTGTACGGTGAGTGTGTGCAGTGAGTGTGTGCAGTGAGTGTGTGCAGTGAGTGTGTGCGGTGAGTGTGTGCAGTGAGTGTGTGCGGTGAGTGTGTGCGGTGAGTGTGTGCGGTGAGTGTGTGCAGTGAGTGTGTGTATGTGCGGTGAGTGTGTGCAATGAGTGTGTGCGATGAGTGTGTGCGGTGAGTGTGTGCAGTGAGTGTGTGCAGTGAGTGTGTGCGGTGAGTGTGTGCAGTGAGTGTGTGTATGTGCGGTGAGTGTGTGCGGTGAGTGTGTGCAGTGAGTGTGTGCAGTGAGTGTGTGCGGTGAGTGTGTGCAGTGAGTGTGTGCGATGTGTGTGCAGTGAGTGTGTGCGGTGAGTGTGTGTATGTGCGGTGAGTGTGTGCAGTGAGTGTGTGCGGTGAGTGTGTGTGGTGTGCGTGTGTGGTGTGCGTGTGCGGTGTGCGTGTGCGGTGTGTGTGTGCGGTGAGTGTGTGTGGTGTGTGTGTGTGGTGTGAGTGTGAGGGTGGGGTGTGTGTGTGCAGTGAGGGTGTGCAGTGAGTGTGTGCGGTGAGTGTGTGAAGTGAGTGTGTGCGATGAGTGTGTGCAGTGAGTGTGTGCGGTGAGTGTGTGCAGTGAGTGTGTGTATGTGCGGTGTGTATGTGCGGTGAGTGTGTGCGGTGAGTGTGTGCGGTGAGTGTGTGCAGTGAGTGTGTGCGGTGAGTGTGTGCAGTGAGTGTGTGCGGTGAGTGTGTGCAGTGAGTGTGTGCGGTGAGTGTGTGCGGTGAGTGTGTGTGGTGAGTGTGTGCGGTGTGCGTGTGCGGTGTGCGTGTGCGGTGAGTGTGTGCGGTGTGCGTGTGTGGTGTGCGTGTGCGGTGTGCGTGTGCGGTGAGTGTGTGCGGTGAGTGTGTGCGGTGAGTGTGTGCGGTGAGTGTGTGCGATGAGTGTGTGCAGTGAGTGTGTGCAGTGAGTGTGTGCAGTGAGTGTGTGCGGTGAGTGTGTGCAGTGAGTGTGTGCTGTGTGTGTGTGCGGTGAGTGTGTGCAGTGTGTGTGCGGTGAGTATGCAGTGAGTGTGTGCGGTGTGTGTGCAGTGAGTGTGTGCGGTGAGTGTGTGCAGTGAGTGTGTGCGATGAGTGTGTGCGGTGAGTGTGTGCGATGAGTGTGTGCGGTGAGTGTGTGCGGTGAGTGTGTGCGGTGTGTGTGCAGTGAGTGTGTGCAGTGTGTGTGCAGTGAGTGTGTACGGTGAGTGTATGCAGTGAGTGTGTGCAGTGTGTGTGCAGTGAGTGTGTGCGGTGAGTGTGTGCGATGAGTGTGTGCAGTGAGTGTGTGCGGTGAGTGTGTGCAGTGAGTGTGTGTATGTGCGGTGTGTATGTGCGGTGAGTGTGTGCGGTGAGTGTGTGCAGTGAGTGTGTACGGTGAGTGTGTGCAATGAGTGTGTGCAGTGAGTGTGTGCAGTGAGTGTGTGCGGTGAGTGTGTGCAGTCAGTGTGTGCGGTGTGCGTGTGTGGTGTGCGTGTGCGGTGTGCGTGTGTGGTGAGTGTGTGCGGTGTGCGTGTGCGGTGTGTGTGTGCGGTGTGTGTGCAGTGAGTGTGTGCAGGGTGTGTGCAGTGAGTGTGTGCGGTGAGTGTGTGCAGTGAGTGTGTGCAGTGAGTGTGTGCGGTGAGTGTGTGCGGTGAGTGTGTGCGATGAGTGTGTGCGGTCAGTGTGTGCGGTGTGCGTGTGTGGTGTGCGTGTGCGGTGTGCGTGTGTGGTGTGCGTGTGCGGTGTGTGTGTGCGGTGAGTGTGTGCGGTGAGTGTGTGCAGTGAGTGTGTGCAGTGAGTGTGTGAAGTGAGTGTGTGCGATGAGTGTGTGCAGTGAGTGTGTGCAGTGAGTGTGTGCGATGAGTGTGTGCAGTGAGTGTGTGCGATGAGTGTGTGCAGTGAGTGTGTGCGGTGAGTGTGTGGGGTGAGTGTGTGCGGTGAGTGTATGCAGTGAGTGTGTGCGGTGTGTGTTCAGTGTGTGTGTGGGGTGTGTGTGTGGGGTGTGTGTGTGCGGTGTGTGTGTGCGGTGTGTGTGCAGTGAGTGTGCAGTGAGTGTGTGCGGTGAGTGTGTGCAGTGAGTGTGTGCAGTGAGTGTGTGCAGTGAGTGTGTGCGGTGAGTGTGTGCAGTGAGTGTGTGCAGTGAGTGTGTGCGATGTGTGTGCAGTGAGTGTGTGCAGTGAGTGTGTGTATGTGCGGTGAGTGTGTGCAGGGAGTGTGTGCGGTGAGTGTGTGCAGTGAGTGTGTGTAGGTGCGGTGAGTGTGTGCGGTGAGTGTGTGCGGTGAGTGTGTGCAGTGAGTGTGTGCAGTGAGTGTGTGCAGTGAGTGTGTGCGGTGAGTGTGTGCGCTGTGTGTGCAGTGAGTGTGTGCGGTGAGTGTGTGTGTGTGCGGTGAGTGTGTGCGGGGAGTGTGTGCAGTGAGTGTGTGCGATGAGTGTGTGCAGTGAGTGTGTGCAGTGAGTGTGTGCAGTGAGTGTGTGCGGTGAGTGTGTGCGGTGAGTGTGTGCGGGGAGTGTGTGCGGTGAGTGTGTGCAGTGAGTGTGTGTAGGTGCGGTGAGTGTGTGCGGTGAGTGTGTGCGGTGAGTGTGTGCTGTGAGTGTGTGCAGTGAGTGTGTGCGGTGAGTGTGTGCAGTGAGTGTGTGCGATGTGTGTGCAGTGAGTGTGTGCGGTGAGTGTGTGTATGTGCGGTGAGTGTGTGCAGTGAGTGTGTGCGGTGAGTGTGTGCAGTGAGTGTGTGTATGTGCGGTGAGTGTGTGCGGTGAGGGTGTGCAGTGAGTGTGTGCGGTGAGTGTGTGCGATGAGTGTGTGCGGTGAGTGTGTGCAGTGAGTGTGTGCAGAGAGTGTGTGTATGTGCGGTGAGTGTGTGCGGTGAGTGTGTGCGGTGAGTGTGTGCAGTGAGTGTGTGTATGTGCGGTGAGTGTGTGCAGTGAGTGTGTGCAGTGCGTGTGTGCGGTGAGTGTGTGCGGTGAGTGTGTGCAGTGAGTGTGTGCAGTGAGTGTGTGCAGTGAGTGTGTGCAGTGAGTGTGTGTATGTGCGGTGAGTGTGTGCGATGAGTGTGTGCAGTGAGTGTGTGCGGTGAGTGTGTGCGATGAGTGTGTGCGGTGAGTGTGTGCGGTGAGTGTGTGCGGTGAGTGTGTGCAGTGAGTGTGTGCGGTGAGTGTGTGCAGTGAGTGTGTGCGGTGAGTGTGTGCGGTGAGTGTGTGCGGTGAGTGTGTGCAGTGAGTGTGTGCAGTGAGTGTGTGCGTGAGTGTGTGCGGTGAGTGTGTGCAGTGAGTGTGTGCAGTGAGTGTGTGTATGTGCGGTGAGTGTGTGCAGTGAGTGTGTGCAGTGAGTGTGTGCAGTGAGTGTGTGCAGTGAGTGTGTGCGGTGAGTGTGTGCAGTGAGTGTGTGCGGTGAGTGTGTGCGGTGAGTGTGTGCGGTGAGTGTGTGCGACGAGTGTGTGCGGTGAGTGTGTGCAGTGAGTGTGTGCATGTGCGGTGAGTGTGTGCAGTGAGTGTGTGCGGTGTGTGGGTGGGGTGTGTGTGTGCGGTGAGTGTGTGCGATGAGTGTGTGCAGTGAGTGTGTGCGGTGAGTGTGTGCAGTGAGTGTGTGCAGTGAGTGTGTGCGGTGAGTGTGTGCGGTGAGTGTGTGCAGTGAGTGTGTGCAGTGAGTGTGTGTATGTGCGGTGAGTGTGTGCGGTGAGTGTGTGCGGTGAGTGTGTGCAGTGAGTGTGTGCGGTGAGTGTGTGCAGTGAGTGTGTGCAGTGAGTGTGTGCAGTGAGTGTGTGCGGTGAGTGTGTGCAGTGAGTGTGTGCAGTGAGTGTGTGCAGTGAGTGTGTGTATGTGCAGTGAGTGTGTACGGTGAGTGTGTGCAGTGAGTGTGTGCAGTGAGGGTGTGCAGTGAGGGTGTGCGGTGAGTGTGTGCGGTGAGTGTGTGCGATGTGTGTGCAGTGAGTGTGTGCGGTGAGTGTGTGTATGTGCGGTGAGTGTGTGCAGTGAGTGTGTGCGGTGAGTGTGTGCAGTGAGTGTGTGCGGTGAGTGTGTGCAGTGAGTGTGTGCAGTGAGTGTGTGCAGTGAGTGTGTGCGATGAGTGTGTGCAGTGAGTGTGTGCGATGTGTGTGCAGTGAGTGTGTGCGGTGAGTGTGTGTATGTGCGGTGAGTGTGTGCGGTGAGTGTGTGCGGTGAGTGTGTGCAGTGAGCGGTGTATGTGCGGTGAGTGTGTGCGGTCAGTGTGTGCGGTGTATGTGCAGTGAGTGTGCAGTGAGTGTGTGCAGTGAGTGTGTGCGGGGAGTGTGTGCGGTGAGTGTGTGCAGTGAGTGTGTGTATGTGCGGTGAGTGTGTGCAATGAGTGTGTGCAGTGAGTGTGTGAAGTGAGTGTGTGCGATGAGTGTGTGCTGTGAGTGTGTGCAGTGTGTGTGTGCAGTGTGTGTGTGCGGTGAGTGTGTGCGGTGAGTGTGTGCGGTGAGTGTGTGCAGTGAGTGTGTGTATGTGCGGTGAGTGTGTGCGATGAGTGTGTGCAGTGAGTGTGTGCAGTGAGTGTGTGCAGTGAGTGTGTGCGGTGAGTGTGTGCAGTGAGTGTGTGCAGTGAGTGTGTGCAGTGAGTGTGTGCGGTGAGTGTGTGCAGTGAGTGTGTGCAGTGAGTGTGTGTATGTGCGGTGAGTGTGTGCGGTGAGTGTGTGCGGTGAGTGTGTGCAGTGAGTGTGTGTATGTGCGGTGAGTGTGTGCGATGAGTGTGTGCAGTGAGTGTGTGCGGTGAGTGTGTGAAGTGAGTGTGTGCGATGAGTGTGTGCAGTGAGTGTGTGCAGTGAGTGTGTGCAGTGAGTGTGTGCGGTGAGTGTGTGCAGTGAGTGTGTGCGGTGAGTGTGTGCGATGAGTGTGTGCGGTGAGTGTGTGCAGTGAGTGTGTGCAGTGAGTGTGTGCAGTGAGTGTGTGCGGTGAGTGTGTGCAGTGAGTGTGTGCGGTGAGTGTGTGCGATGAGTGTGTGCAGTGAGTGTGTGCAGTGAGTGTGAGCATGGGCGGTGAGTGTGTGCAGTGAGTGTGTGCAGTGAGTGTGTGCGGTGAGTGTGTGCAGTGAGTGTGTGCAGTGAGTGTGTGCGGTGAGTGTGTGCAGTGAGTGTGTGCAGTGAGTGTATGCGATGAGTGTGTGCGGTCAGTGTGTGCGGTGTGCGTGTGTGATGTGCGTGTGCGGTGTGCGTGTGTGGTGAGCGTGTGCGGTGTGCGTGTGCGGTGTGTGTGTGCGGTGTGTGTGTGTGGAGTGTGTGGGTGCGGTGTGTGTGTGCGGTGAGTGTGTGCAGTGAGTGTGTGCGGTCAGTGTGTGCGGTGTATGTGCAGAGAGTGTGCAGTGAGTGTGTGCAGTGAGTGTGTGCAGTGAGTGTGTGCAGTGAGTGTGTGCGGTGAGTGTGTGCAGTGAGTGTGTGCAGTGAGTGTATGTATGTGCGGTGAGTGTGTGCGGTGAGTGTGTGCGGTGAGTGTGTGCAGTGAGTGTGTGTATGTGCGGTGAGTGTGTGCAGTGAGTGTGTGCAGTGAGTGTGTGCAGTGAGTGTGTGCGATGAGTGTGTGCGGTGAGTGTGTGCAGTGAGTGGTGTGCAGTGAGTGTGTGCGGGGGTGTGTGCAGGGGGTGTGTGTATGTGCGGTGAGTGTGTGCAGTGAGTGTGTGCAGTGAGTGTGTGCAGTGAGTGTGTGCAGTGAGTGTGTGCAGTGAGTGTGTGCAGTGAGTGTGTGTATGTGCGGTGAGTGTGTGCAGTGAGTGTGTGCGGTGAGTGTGTGCAGTGAGTGTGTGCGATGAGTGTGTGCAGTGAGTGTGTGCAGTGAGTGTGTGCAGTGAGTGTGTGCGGTGAGTGTGTGCAGTGAGTGTGTGTATGTGCGGTGTGTGTGTGCGGTGAGTGTGTGCGGTGAGTGTGTGCAGTGAGTGTGTGTATGTGCGGTGAGTGTGTGCGGTGAGTGTGTGCAGTGAGTGTGTGCGGTGAGTGTGTGCAGTGAGTGTGTGCGGTGAGTGTGTGCGGTGAGTGTGTGCAGTGAGTGTGTGCAGTGAGTGTGTGCGGTGAGTGTGTGCGGTGAGTGTGTGCAGTGAGTGTGTGCGATGAGTGTGTGCAGTGAGTGTGTGTATGTGCGGTGTGTATGTGCGGTGAGTGTGTGCGGTGTGTGTGTGCGATGAGTGTGTGCGGGGAGTGTGTGCGGTGAGTGTGTGCAGTGAGTGTGTGCAGTGAGTGTGTGCAGTGAGTGTGTGCGATGAGTGTGTGCAGTGAGTGCGGTGAGTGTGTGCGGTGAGTGTGTGCGGTGAGTGTGTGCGGTGAGTGTGTGCGGTGAGTGTGTGCGGTGAGTGTGTGCAGTGAGTGTGTGCAGTGAGTGTGTGCAGTGAGTGTGTGCAGTGAGTGTGTGCATGTGCGGTGAGTGTGTGCGGTCAGTGTGTGCGGTGTGCGTGTGCGGTGTGCGTGTGCGGTGTGCGTGTGTGGTGAGTGTGTGCGGTGTGCGTGTGTGGTGTGTGGTGTGCGGTGTGCGTGTGCGGTGTGCGTGAGCGATGTGCGTGTGCGGTGTGCGTGTGCGGTGTGCGTGTGCGGTCAGTGTGTGCGGTGTATGTGCAGTGAGTGTGCAGTGAGTGTGTGCAGTGAGTGTGTGCAGTGAGTGTGTGCGGTGAGTGTGTGCGGTGAGTGTGTGCAGTGAGTGTGTGCGGTGAGGGTGTGCAGTGAGTGTGTGCGGTGAGCGTGTGCGGTGGGCGTGTGCGGTGAGTGTGTGCGGTGAGTGTGTGCGGTGTATGTGCGGTGTATGTGCGGTGAGTGTGTGCGGTCAGTGTGTGCGGTGTATGTGCAGTGAGTGTGCAGTGAGTGTGTGCAGTGAGTGTGTGCAGTGAGTGTGTGCGGTGAGTGTGTGCGGTGAGTGTGTGCGGTGAGTGTGTGCAGTGAGTGTGTGCGGTGTATGTGCGGTGTATGTGCGGTGAGTGTGTGCGGTCAGTGTGTGCGGTGTATGTGCAGTGAGTGTGCAGTGAGTGTGTGCAGTGAGTGTGTGCCGTGTGTGTGCGGTGTGTGTGTGCTGAGTGTGTGCAGTGAGTGTGTGCAGTGAGTGTGTGCAGTGAGTGTGTGCAGTGAGTGTGTGCGGTGAGTGTGTGCAGTGAGTGTGTGCGGTGTGTATGCAGTGAGTGTGTGCAGTGTGTGTGCAGTGAGTGTGTACGGTGTGTGTGTGCGATGAGTGTGTGCGGTGAGTGTGTGCGGTGTGCGTGTGTGGTGTGCGTGTGCGGTGTGCGTGTGCGGTGAGTGTGTGCGGTGTGTGTGTGCAGTGAGTGTGTGCAGTGAGTGTGTGCAGTGTGTGTGCAGTGAGTGTGTGCGGTGAGTGTGTGCAGTGAGTGTATGCAGTGAGTGTGTGCGGTGAGTGTGTGCAGTGAGTGTGTGCAGTGAGTGTGTGCAGTGAGTGTGTGCAGTGTGTGTGCAGTGAGTGTGTACGGTGAGTGTGTGGAGTGTGTGTGCGGTGAGTGTGTGCGGTGAGTGTGTGCAGTGAGTGTGTGCAGTGAGTGTGTGCAGTGAGTGTGTGCGGTGAGTGTGTGCAGTGAGTGTGTGCGGTCAGTGTGTGCGGTGTGCGTGTGTGGTGTGCGTGTGCGGTGAGTGTGTGCGGTGAGTGTGTGCGGTGTATGTGCGGTGTATGTGCGGTGAGTGTGTGCGGTCAGTGTGTGCGGTGTATGTGCAGTGAGTGTGCAGTGAGTGTGTGCAGTGAGTGTGTGCAGTGAGTGTGTGCAGTGAGTGTGTGCGGTGTGTGTGCAGTGAGTGTGTGCGGTGTGTGTGTGCGATGAGTGTGTGCGGTGAGTGTGTGCGGTGTGTGTGCGGTGAGTGTGCAGTGAGTGTGTGCGGTGTGTGTGCAGTGAGTGTGTGCGGTGTGTGTGCAGTGAGTGTGTGCGGTGTGTGTGCAGTGAGTGTGTGCGGTGTGTGTGCAGTGAGTGTGCTCCACACACAGCCTGTCTCGTTCCCAGCTCTGCCCTGGGGAGGGCCGCGTACACAGCTCTGTAAATTTACACAAGGTGAAAAGGTGGCCGAGATCCTGCTTACTCATCGTTTCTGTTCATGATGGGCACAAGAAGGGAGGCAGTCAAGGGAGGGTGTGTGTCTCCTTCACAGCTGAACCCTCCTCGGGTGTCATGGAGGAGCAGTGCATCATTGCCATGGTTACCCACCCTCAGCAGTATTTGATTTAGCCTCAGATGGGACCCAATTCACCTGCTTTCTGCTCTCCAGATGACAGGAACCCTCAAGTTGAGAGGCAACCCATCACAGACTGTGGTCGTTCAGCTCTTAGCCACTGGGATTGGTTTGAACTCTGGTGATAATTGGACTGGGAAGCACAGGACTCTGCCTTCATGGCTTATTCTTCTCTTTCCATATGTCCTGTATTTTACAGTAATCTACGATTGGATGCCTTGTTCAGACACCACTGTGAAAGACATGTTTATTTGATTTGTTCTAAGTTAAAGCCCCAGATCCCTGCACAAAATGGAGGCGCTAACTGATTTTCTGGCTTCCAGTTTCCTGTATTAAAACATATGAAATAATTCATGTTTGATCAATCAATGTTTTTGATTACTTCCAAAATCCAATTACATTAATGTAATTGGCTTCTTTATGCATATCCCAGAAAAGACCAACAAAATGAAAAACACATTTATAAAAGAGAGCTGATATTAGTCACCCAGTTAGTCCTCTGTGTGACCTCACTGGTCACAAAGACAGTTTTAAAAAAAGAACAACATTAGTTCTTACAGGTCAAACATCAACGATACAGGACAGTTATGTAGATCTAAACTGAATAGAGCTCAGCAGGTCTCTATCTGCAACTGGAGACATTATTTTATTCTTTTTAAAAACAATATTTGTACATTTAAATGTCTGGATCAAGCTAAGGGATTGTATGTTCGTCATGAGAAGCTCCGTTAACTATTCTAATAGCTTTTTGTTGAATTTTAACTTTTGGATTAGTTTTGAATGCATTTCCTCAAATTTCAACATAATATAACATATATGGCAGTACAATTTTGAACTGGGACGGGTCACATGACACTCCGTGGAGACTCCGCGAACGGGGGCGACGGGGGGTGGGGGTGGGGGGTTTTCCTGCACCAATTTGCAGTGGATTTTATTACAACGACAGCTCGCCATGAGCATTGAACAAGATTTTAGAGGTAGAGGACGCCACCTACTGGGAGACCCAGGTCCAAATCCTCAGCACCAGCATCTAACAGATGGTTAAAAGTTTGTGTTTAGGGGCGCGTGCAGGCCTACACACACACACACACACACACACACACACACACAAACAAACAAACAATCCATATATGGGCCGGAGTATGCAGGTTGTAGGCTGCATTTGGCCCACGGGCCACCTGTTGAATAGCCCGGATGTATAGCATGGTATGCTAACATTTCTCATTCAAAATAGTTTACTAACTAACTTTATGTAGGTCATTTAGAAAATCACTTTAGTTTCATAAACCTTTCCATTTCTACACCATTTAATATAAGTAATAAATCAAAAATGTGTCTAATTCCCCTGAACGTCATAAATCCTGTTTTATTGAACGTATTACTGTTCAACCACTTATTGTCTTTTGTCTGTTTTTATAAACCTTCACTTTAATTCACTGCCCTCTTGAGTCAAACATGTCCACTTCAAAAAACCACTAACAACTTTTCTGAATGATGGAAACTTTCTACTTTTGGGATGAATCTGTTGATCAGCTCCTGATCAAAACAATCAAATATGAAAATATTATAGAGAATTTAACCTATTAAATGCCAGTTTGATTACATGGTGCAACACTTTTATGAAAAAACTATTTAAATGATTTATTCATAAAGCTCCAGTTCACAACACAAGTCATGTCCAACTTGCACTGAACAAAGAAACAAACACAGATCACTTCAGGTCCAGAGTCAGAACGACGGACTGCAGAAAATCTGATTCAGCTGGAAGAAAACTAGTCAGATGGGCAGAGAACTGCCCCCCCCCCCCACACACACACACACACACACCTTTATATCTTTAAAATACTACCTCTTATAGCCTTCAAATTAAATATTAAATCACCAAAAATATAGAATTGTAAATATAACTTTAGTTCCCTGAAAGACTTCTTTATGGCCCTGCATCAAACACTGTCTGGTGAAATACGTCCGACAGATGTGTGATCTGTAAGAACGTTAGCATAGTTCCCTAGTTAGTTTGGCTTACAATAAACATGAGAACAGTCTATATGATCAATATCACAAAAATGAGGCTGAACCATTAAACCATTAAAACACCTTACTGTCAGACTGGGATAATAACAAATGACCAGAGTCAAGAATCCATCCTGCTCTCTGGACCTCTTCCTATATATTCTCTGTCTAAATTCCAGTGCAGAGACATTAGATGTTACAATAAATAACATGTTTTCTGTACAAGTCTACAGGTTATGAAGCTAAATAGACAAAGATTCAAGGATGAAATCAATGTTAGAATAAAATGAAATGGAAGCAAATCCTACAGAAACAGTGAAACTGAAAGATGATGCAGCAGATTTAAAGACACCCCCAGAACATTTCACTGAACAAATAGAGGATGAGGAGGTCCAGCAGCATCACCACGTAAAATGTTTAGCTCTGCCACTGTTCATGTGCAACACTCCATGATAAAGATAGAGAACATATATAAAAAGCAGATAGAACACATATTTAATGTAAACTACCGAATTAAAGTTCTTTGATTAAAGTAATTATTCTGTCATGGACATGGGCCCGGCTCAGAGACTCTGAGTAGTGGACTGAGGTCCACACAGGTCCAGCCTGTCTAACCCGGCTGAGAAACAAGAACGGACAGAAACAATGCCAAACTGTCAACAGCTGACAACTCCCAGTGACAAATCTGAAATTACTCTACAAGTTCTAACAAGTTATTTAAGGTCTACAGATATTTACTAACAGAACGTTGCCCAGACATGTTCACATGACAATTTGCTCCGTGGTAAAACAGCAGCTCACAGAGCAGAGGGAGAACAACGGGGACACGGTGCAATCAGGGATAACGTGTGTTACAAATGATCTCATTTCCAACAGGCTGAGATACAGAAAACAACACACCTGAGTCATGAACAACAAAAATTACTGTAACTAATACCGCCGCCTGCAATATGAACCCTTCTGTCTAGACACCCATTACCCGCCTGCTCCTAAAACAGTGGAATCAATATCATTGCAGGGAGTCATAATGGTCCAATTACTCTTTGTAGGTTTGTCAATGCCACGTCTCTGAGGACGCCTGAAAAAGGCCACACAAGCACACGCCGAGCACGAGCAATGCCATACATTTGTAATGTTCTGACCATGTGTGTGTGTGTGTGTGTGTGTGTGGGGGGGGGGGGTTGGGTTTTATTTCAGACTAAAAGGTAACTAAGTTTCTGCTCAGGCTGGTGTTTAATTCTATAAAACAGTCAGAATATGGTATTATGTTCAGCTCACTACAAAGTAAAGCATGTTTAATTTAGTCTCTTTTTATTCTCATTACGGTTACCATGGTAACCACACATACAAACACACTGACATGAACGCAGGCCTATTGTCAACAAAAATTAAGCCTCAAACAAATCGTTGCCGAGCAAACGCTGTGAGTCACGTCGACACAAAGTGTGAAGAATCAGAGCGCTATGGAGCCCAGCAGGGGTCAGGGGTCAGGGGTCGGAAGGAACCTGAGGTTTAAACCGTGCACATGGATATGTGATCCGTACCGTCAGTTTCAGAAACATGCACATATTTGGATTTTTGTGCTGCAGGTTTGATTAAGTTGGACAGATATTCATAGATTTGCACTTCCAGTATCAGTCTGTCCAAACCAGCCTATCAACACCCGATGTCATCACCTGGATCAGAATTAGACAACTTTATGTGAAACAATTCACAGGTTTCAATGTGCAGCCTGCTGAGAGGATAGGGACCATTTATAAACACCAAAAACCTTGAATAAGTTCATCCTGAGTGATCAGAGAGCCGTACGTTCACAGGAGATTCCAGCTCCTATTTTAGGATTATGTAGCAACACTTTGGCTAACTTTGGCCACATTTAGTACTCGTTTTTTATTTATAAAGCACAAACAAAAGACACATAACTGAAATCAAAACACAGAAATAGGAATGAATCAGTAGCTATGCTACAGTGGATGTGTATACATACCAGTTGTTTCCTCCTTATTACAGTAAAACCAGTACCACTCAGATGGACCAGACTGACTAGAGACTGAGGGACTTCTTGTCACCACCTCTCCAGCCCCGATGATTCAAATCCCCTCAGCAGATCATTAAATAGCCAAACATTAGCAGCAGTCTTTGAACAGCTCACTGGATCAGGTCTGGTTAAAGCACATTCATTAACTGCCTCTCACACTTTAATGCAATTTAAAGGTAATGGATGCCCCAAGGTGAAACTTCACTGTGGTAACAAAGGCATATAAATTAACTGTAATATTCCCTCAGAATTTTTACTTTATGGTAAATTTCACAGGAGGGAGTTCACATTACAGAATCACATGGGGGGTCAGGAGGTTGGATGTAATCAGGAGGGGCAGTGTTGATCATAAATTCTCGTAGCTTTTTCTCTGTGGGTTTGAGTGAAATATCTCTTAATTCCATTGAAAGCTGGGTTTGCATAGAGGCGAGTAAATGGCAACTATTAATCCTTTGACAGGGCTGATATAGGATACAACGTGTACGAGCTCTGGAGGTATTAATTAGTGTTTCATTATAAAACCTGGTCATAAACATCAGGAAAACATTTAATTGAGTTTCTCATGGGAACAAGGACTCACTCACCTCTGAGGCAGGGCTCTTTACTGTTAGCTCAAACACCGATACAAACTCATTATAAAAGTTACAAGAACACCAACATAAAGCCAGTATATTAGCACTGCACTGCAGTGACATGTGTTGAACTGTTTTATGTTGTGATCAGCCAGCTGGTTGCTCCCAGCTGGATCCAAAGCCTGAAGCCCAGAGAGCTAAAGGCCGGTTCACGTGGTGAGATTTTAAGATGATTTTTACCCCAATTCTCTCCTTCCCTGATTACCATAAAGGCCATATTAAATATATAAATATTAATATAAATGGCCATATATAAATTACCATAAAAAAGAGTGGTGTGGTGGATTGAGTGCTCTGATTGGCTCAGAGGGACGTCAGGATGTCCCAATCACAAATCAAGGATTTCCAAAATGTCAGTGTGTGTGGTGCCCCCCCCCCCCACACACACACACACACACACACACACACATCAAAACAACTGTTTGTATCCTTTGTTGAAACAAAACGGTCACGGATGCATTGACGTTTATCACTTCATGTTTGTTTACTCCAAAGTTACATTGATCTCGAGAAGCTCTGCGAGATTTCACGTCTGACCTGGGAATGTTGGTGTGTGAAATCGGTTTGTGTGTGATGCGTTGTCTTTTCCGTGTCACCGCCGACACACAGTAGGAGCAGAATGTCAGCCTCCGTGAGTTTTTATCACCATGTGGTCTCTTGTGATTTGAAATCAGCTGATGTGAAAATCCTCCCGTGTGAACCAGCCCTAAGCTAGCTTCCTGTCGTGTTGGTTTAGCCTAGTTTTGATTGTGCTAACTGGGTTTTCACAAAGAATAACAATTGGTTCCAAAGTCTCACCCTATAGTAATGGTTCTGATAATGGTCCACATGGACTACATTGGGGTTGTCACATGTCTATAAAACAGATTCACCTGTTTGTCATCAACAGACGGGTTTTCCTCCTGTTTCCTGGGTGTCTTAGATTTTATACTGTTTGGGGGGGGGGGGGCATTCAGAGTCTGGGCCAATCAGAGGCAGAGGAGGCTGTGTCTGTAGTGATGATTCAGTAAGAAAGGCCTGCCCCAAACCTCAAAAGGTCTTGAATATCTGGAGTGTTGTCCCTGTTGTTGTGAAATGCTTCCATAAGTTACCATTACTCCGTTTCCCCAGAGCCATTTATTTCTTTTCCAGCTTATATCAAATGTACTTTGGATACATTTTCATAACATATTAGGTATAGTTATATCATCATCACTGCATTTTGTTCATATTCTTCATTTACACTGCAGTTGAAGTGTTGTAGGAACACGGTTGTCCAACTGAAAACGGACTCAGGTTTTAAGGATCTGAGCAGCAACTCCCCAAAACCAAACATCAGATTCTGGTGTTAACAGTGTTTCTACCACAGATCAGAGACAAATGAAACGGCTCTGAGTAAAGAACTGAATCTGATTCTGATTTTATGAACATTAAAGGCTGATCAGCACTCTGGGGTCCACTTTGTTGCCAGGAGACCTCAGGATGAAACTGGTCCATTAATGTGTTTGTTACTATTAATTTAAAATGTATCTAATTAAACTGAATCAAAAGTAAAGAAACCTGACATGTAAATAAGAGGAAGACTTTGATGGATGAAGGGTTGTGTCCTGTGCATCATTAAGGAGGATGTCCGCTGTGAAGAGATGGCCTTTTCCAGACACATCTAATTGCTATTGGCTGTTTCGCTTTCTGTGACATTTATGAAAACTTTATGGACAGCAATCCCTCCAGCTTGTGACATTTTGGATTCCCTTTAAAGCAGAGAATATGATGGTTTTCTACACAGGGGCCACGGGACTCAAAATGAAAACATCAACTCCCAGACTCATTGGCTCAGATGAAAGAGTGCAGAGAAAAAACAGAGAGAGTGACGGTTTCCTCCTGTAAGAAAAGGTCATAAATATGATGGATCCTGATGAAGACAGAAGGTCTGGTTCTGTTTGAACCTGGATCATTTCACAGGTTATTGAACTCTGAAGGTAACTGAAGAGATGAAACATTTATTGCAGCAGCTAAAGTGAAGTGTTGTGAGGTTGAGTAGATAGGTAGTCCGAAGCAACATGTCTGAATTTAAACATCACATTGTAGCTCAAAATCTCTCTGAGTTATAAACATTTATGTTCTGACGACAATTAGCGGTGGCAGCCATCTTGAATGAATAATGTTGCTGTATTTCTGTCAGGTTTCAGGCATCAGGACGTAAACATGAAACATGTAGAGCCCAGCTCTAAAACCCTTGGTTGCTGCTTCGATCCACCATGAAAGAGTTTTCAGAATATCAATTTCAACCCAAGACTTTTCAGTGGTTTGTGTTTCCTTCTCTCATGACAACTAACCTCTTTCTCCAGGCGTCCTCTTGTCCTCTAGGACACATTTGTCCTTTTGGGATGTCTCCTGCCGTTTGATGAGATGAGGCTTGCCTGGGCCATGAAAGGTGACAGGAGGACAACAGGAGACACGTGTCCTCTCAAAATCTGACACTTGGAGTGGAGATGGATGCATTAGTTTTACATCAGAGGACAAAAGGACACCCCGTGTCTAGAAAATACTTTAACTTTACCTTTAAAATGCTTTAGTACAACTAGTATTACAGTAGTAATATTTAGTACAGTGCTATGAAGACACATCTGTATGGTGTTTTACTGATAACTCAGACATGTTCAGTCATTAAACAATGAGAGGAGTTTAGAGGCGTAAGCCCCGATTACACCTGGCTGGTACAAACTCAAGTCCTGTCTGATAAATCAGCAGCTAGTTATTTATCTATCTGTTAATTCAACTATTATTATTCAAAATGATCAAAGCAAATCATTTCTGCTGTTTGCCCCGTCACTCACATGTAAGCAGTGAATTCAGTTAGAAACATATTTAACCAAAAACTTTAACAAACTAATATTTTTAACCTTTTAACTTCCACTCCAAGAAAAAAAAAGCAATGAAAACTTCTTCTTTATTCATTTGTGGCAGTAAGGGTTAATAAAGTTATAAAGATAATAGTTTTACTAATCAGGTAGTATTAATGTAAGTTATATTTGACCTTTTGTTCAAACATGTTTATTCTGTTTAGCTTTAGAGGAGTTTTAAGTTCAGCCAACACTTTAATGAAACCGTAGCTATGATGTCACATTGACATCACTACACTACCCTCCTGAGTCGCACTCCTGGATAAGTGAACATCATCATAAACTCCAGGCTTTAAGAGGGATCTCTGCTGTACCACAAACTACTAGAAGCATTTAACCAATCAGAAAACAGGTTTTTGCTTCTGTTTAGGAAGATGTCCTGAAACAACCCAGAAGGCCTGGAGGTTTGGTTGGTATCAAAAACGAGGTTTATTATATGATTTAGGGTTAATGAGGTCCTGAGTCCAGTCTGCAGGTTTCAGACAGTCAGATTTATTCATCCAGTTTAGATTTTATTCCCTGCTGATGTTTAGTATGTCGTTCACGATGGTGGAAGGACCTACCAAGCTACCAGAACATCGTCAAGAACCTCCTGAAGACCCGGATCTTCAGAGAACATCTTCTGGACCAGCTCCTACCTCCTCCACTCCTCTGGACTCTCTTCATGCTCTTCACTCTGTCCTGTTCTGTTCTAGTGTTAGACCATCTAAGTAGTTTGTTTGGGTTAATGTGGGTTAGTTGTTAGCCTCAAAGTCAATTATTGGTTACAATATCATTTGTAAGTTGTTTTGGATAAAAGCGTCTGATAAATACATAAACATACAGTTTGATAATAAAATCCACTGAGTTCAAATCATTTTAGGATGCATTTTCTACTTTAGAGTAAACCTTTGAAGGAAATCCGTTTAACGTGTAGGTCTCAGTTGCAGAATGCTCTTGTTACTCTGACGAGCCAAAATCCCCCTCATGACCACAGAGCAGGCTCCTTTAAACAGATTTATAAATCATCTCTGACTCTTTGAGGTCTGCTGTTGTGTGTTGAAGTTTTATTTTGTGTTATTCTGTCCTGATCTGTGTTCCCTTGTGTTACTGTTCATTGCTTCTCTAAGCTCACTCACTCTTATCACACCTGTCACTCATCAACTCCACTAGTTAGACCAAAACTACTAGACAGCAGCCTGTGTGGGGCGAGAGGACATGTTGACTAGATGAAATTACTTCAGGTCAGCCCACTGGTTCTCACTGAACCAGGTCTAGGTTTGTGGATCAGTGACGTGCAGTGAGGCACCGATATGAACCAAATTTAAACTTCAGTTTTGATCCTGACTGAAACATGTTGTTATAAAAGCTTTGAATCAAGCTTTAAGCAACAAGCTTTCATCTATGTGACATCTTTCTCAGCACTGCCCCCTATCGGTGTGACGTGGTACTTTCTGCCTCACCCTGTTAATTGTCACTACTGTATGTATGGCCAGTTATAAAGACTAAATATGTCACACACACACACATTCATTAAACACACCAGACAGACTGTGGAACGTTGTGAGGAATCAAACATGTATATTGGTGCCTCAGCTCATCACTTCGCTCTTCTCTCAGGGATTTGAACAGGAAATGTAAATTAGTTGATTTTGACCATAAACTGATGCATAAAACAGATTTATAGAACAGTCACATTTTCTCTCATCATATTTTGGCAGGGGAAGCACCTGACTGCACCAAATAGTGTGCTCTATAGTTTTCCTTTGTTTTCTGTGATTTAATTGGTTGTTGATACTTTTGTTAACTTTCCTCTGATTAAAACACCTGAGACATTTTACGCCAACAGCACGTGACGGTTTTACATGGTTAACTTTTTGGAGATTTTTTTATTGATTATCTGAAGCAGAAAACAGAGTGAAGCTGGTTAAACTCCTGGACAGCCCCCCCCCCCCCCCCCCCCCCCCCCCCCCCCCCCCCCCCCCCTCAAAGCAGGCTGTTTGGGGTCTAATTTAGCATCAATAGGTATCTTTAACTTTCTGTTGCCCTTTGTGTTAAAGACACTGCAGGCTTTACCTGACGTCGGGTCTGTAATTAAAGCTGAGTTGTGTTTCACGGCGTTCTCCTTGCAGTCACCCCACTGAGCCTTCATCTGCATACTGGATCAGATTATCATTATTACATTATGTATTCCAAGGACAGACCAAAGCGTGATGGATGATTGGTGCAGGCTAGTAATCTCCACCAAGGTGCTTTGTCCAACCTCATATTTCTACCTTAAAACCCAGCAGCAGTGATCTACAGTATACGTGCAGCTCTGCTGATCCAGGGTCAGCTGGTCCACGTTCAGCTCAGAGAGTCTTATGTTAGCAGAGTGTGAAACATTTCAATCAAACTCAGTGTTTACTGGCTGGCTTGATTATTACAAAGCTTCATTTTTCTTTTTCACAGTAAATGAGTTTCTGTCTATGAGTTAAAGGGATACTCCATTATTTTTTGTCTATTGTCATATACCTCAGAGTTACATCAGTGGGCAAAAACTATATTGGTAAACAGCCCAGCTGTTATCCTGATCCGGCAGGCGGATATTCGCCTCCGGAGATACTCCTTTAGCATTAGCTTAGCGTAAAACACTGTAAGTGAATGGTACCTAATAGCATGCTAATATATTAACTAATAATACTGTAATACTAACAACCTCAGTGTTTGATTTCTTAGAGTGTGTCTATTTGAGCTTTTTATTAGAACATAGAATAAGAAAAAAGTTTTAAGAATGTAACAAGCCTTAGACCAGCTGTTATTCAATCCAAATTCATCTGTATTTCTCCAAACTCAGGCTGTTCAGAGAGCTATTTTCAGCCAATAGCAAGTTGTTTCTAACATTTCTACAGAAACCCTCTTCATAAGATCAGAACTGTCCCTTTTAAACTCTAGCTCTCACCTCCTCACCATATCTAATCTAGCAGAGTTAGAACAGGATCAAAAACCAGAAGCTGGTCTCAGAACAGATTAAAGACTCTGCTGTTCTGATAGCAACAGATGGAGAGGAACCCCAAATGAGAAGAGTCTGGACTGAGACCACTTTGCCTTGAAGATCCATTAGTATCAAAGTGCTACAACGCCACGTTGAACCATCTGATGAGGTTTGACTGAGCCTCCTCAGAGACCTGCTGGGAGAAAACTGCACGAGTCAGGGGAATAAAAACACATGGTCTTAACAGCTGCTGCTCCTGAGTCAGATACACAGCCAGCATTTTTACTAAATCATCACAGGATCATTTGGTCAAAGAATCTTTTAAACATTTGACCTTGTTAGGTGGAGGATAAGTGGGTTGTTAACTTTATCTGACACGAGGATTTCATAACTCCAACCTTTGAATTTCAGGTCTCACTAAGTAGTTTAAAACTTCAAGTCCAACCAAGAAACTGTTTAGAGAACCCCAAAGAGTGAAATCAGTCAATGTTTAAAACTCCTGTTTCAGCCTGTTCATCTGTTTCTCATCAGAAAAGAGGAACTTTTCAGAGGAAAGAGTAAACAAACTAAATCGTTGCTGCTGCAGGTTTTTATAGTGATATTGTGATGAAGAGACCTGCAGGTTATCAAATAAATTCATATTTTGTTTTCCTCATGAGGTCAGGTCTCACTAAAAGCAGGTTAGATTAGTATTGAACATGTCACCATCTTTCTAAGTGAATCTGTTTCTAAAGGTTTCATTGACATGAAATCCTGACCAGGTGTTGGTCCTGTCTGACTGATGGTAGTGATGTGTAATCAGATGAAACGACTCAGGAAAAAAGTGTTGAACACATGAAGAAAGGAAGGTGCAAAAGGGCCTGGAAAGTCATGACACCATCAGTAATAATAAAACAGTCCTGTCACTTAGTACCAGCTGTTTCAGTCCCACTGATGGTCTAAAAGGGTCTCATTACCAAGGTGTCACACAAAAACACCTGAAAACAAAGGGCTCCCCAGACCTTCACAATCTGATTGTTGTAAAACATCATCATCGTCAACATCCTGTCACCATAAGCCAGGCCAGGTTTCAGACAGAGGAGTGAAAAGGATTATCAGAGGAGATGTCCACGCTGACCGTTACCATGAGGACCACCTGCTGCTTAACCACAGCGAGGAGGGCAGAAAACGACGTTTTAAAGCCGTTTGATCATGAAAATCCACCAACAACAGTCTTATTATTCAACTTCACTTTGAATAGATTCTTAAATTTGATATTGTTCCCATTCCAGCTACAGAACACGCTGAGTGGCTTCTCTAATGTGGAATAACAGGCCCGTCCATCCACACAGGATACGGGTGATGAAGAGCGATAAGGTTTATCTGTGGAGCCACTCACACAGAGAGGAGCTGCCAGCTGCTACAGGATGTCTCCTGATTGATGCACAAAGCATTTTCTTGTGTTGTGTGGCCAAAAAAATAAGAAGCCTGAAGCAGCAATCAGAGGGACTGAGTTCACATGATGCTGAGGGGAGATCAGTGTAGTTAAAATCCAGAATCTCTTAAAAAAGACCTGTTCTACAACTGCTGCTCAATAATGGATGTAGAGGTAAACACTGCTGAGCTTCTTCAGTTAGACTGGAATCGTTTGACTTCACCAGGGAGGAGCTGTCATCTTGTAGCACAAATACAACAAAAAGAGTTTAGAATCTCTTTAGATTTTAGATCACTTCCAGCTGCTTTGCTTTCTGTCCTACAGAGCCTCCTGTCTCCTCAGCATCTGACAGGAAGAAGATTTAGGAAAACCTAAAATAATCTTTGCAGGAAGGAAAATAAAGCTTAAGATCAATCCTGACTTCCTTCTTGGAGCATTCAATCTGTGAGGAATTCTACTTTTTCTTCACACATAAAACTATAATAAGACCTTCAACATCTTCTCCTTCATGTCAGCCGTTCTTCTGCTCCTCAGTTCTCAAGGACCCTGTTGGGAAACCTCCCATAATGCACCTCTGACCTGTTGAGCTCTGGCTTTAAAGTCATTTTATCCTCGTCTTCACTTTGTGTCTTCATCTATTTTTCTATATGATTAATACGTAATAAGAGTATTGCTCAGTTCAGTTTTGCATCTTTGTGGTTTTTTCTATTGGTCCTGATTGGTGGGCATCTCCATGTGTTCAGTTTTGTTGTTTTGATCTTGTTACATATGTAGTTTGTATGTTTGCAGTTATTTAAAAAACTTTTGTATTAATTAATGACTTATTAGACTTTAAAAGTCCAGATACTTCTGTCGGTTCTTTTTTTCTATTGAGCTTCAGAGTTTTCTTTTTAGAACTTTGGCTGCTTTTGATTGTTTCTTCCCTTGAGTTTGGAGCATTAAAAAATAATGATTTCTATGTCAGAGTTGGTGGATTCTCATAAAAAACGTAATCGAGTCTTGAACATGATTAAGGTTAAAAAATAAAGTTTTAAAAGTTTGATCGACATAATTCATTTAGTTTTTAAAAGACTCCCAAACTCAATGAAACAATATGGTATCAAAACAAAACAACTCAGCATAAAACAATGGTTTTGACTGCTTTCTGTGGGCACTTAACCAGAAAGCCAGTTCAGTTTGACAGGAGTTAACTTATTATCGATGCAGCACTGTGATACAGCCGTTTATTTTAGATTACATGATTCGTTGCATCTCTGAACCACTTCACTTCTCTAACAAGTATTTTTCACTATTCATGAAAATATCTTCATCCACATTCTTCTGATAAAAGTCCTGACAGATCCTCATCGTAGCGCTAGTTATGAGAAGTTCTGTATTTCATATCCACACACACAGAAAAACACTTCATAGTAAATCTCAGGAAAACATTTTAAAAACTTTTCTCATCAAAAACTCAACTTATTAGAGTGTGGATGATGGGGTGCAAGCAGAGAAATAACCTCACTTTTTAGAAATACCTGGTGTGGTACAGTGTGTTTGAGCTAATAGCTCTTTGGTCACCCTGTGTTATCTTGGGATTTGATTCAGGTACATAATCAACTTGATCAGTCATTACCATCATTTCACCTCACTGTAGCTGTATCTTTGCAGTAGTCTCTACATTGTTTTTAGTTTTATAGAATTTAAAATGTTTGTAAAGTTGCTTCCTGTCTGTTTTTGTCCCTTTCAGAGTCTCTTTGTTCCCTGGATGAAAACCAAACTATCAGTAATCGATAGTGTTTATCTGTAAAGGGTTAAAGAAGATAAACAAAAAAATTAAAACAGCAACGTGATCCTCTCAAAAAACTAATTTAATCCAAACAAAGTGTTGATTCCTTAACAAGTTTATAAAACAGTGATTTAGTTACATAAATAAATCGATCAGTGTATCAAATCTTAGTTTGAACTTCATGAGCATGTTGACATGGTCGTACAATCATTTACCTAACAGAATAAATAAAAATGGAGCATATTCGTTTCTAAACGAAGGCGCTACGAACAGACGACACCAAAAAGTCTGAGATGAGCTTTTTAAAGCACACAATACAGAGCCGGTCCAGCTACTAATAAAGACTCTACAAGGCTGTAACACAAGTCAGTTGGCATATGACAAGAGTTTGGTAGTTTACAACTCCCATTTGGTTATTTAAAGCATTAAGACAAGGCAAGAAAGAAGGCTTTTCTCGTGAGGAACTCTAGAGAAAACAAAACAGTTGAAGAAACCGTGTGAGGAAAGTCAAAGGAAGCGGAACAGTCGAGACCCACTGGACCAGAGCGACTTCCTGTCCTGCACAAAGTCGAGACATGAGAAGAAGTGTGGACGATGAAGTGAGAGCAGTAGCTGGATGCTGCTTCGCCTCCACAGCTGTCGCTTTCTCCGACTTCTACAACCCTCCTCTGAGTTTAGAGGGACACTTCCTGTCCAACAGCCGGCTGCTTCCTGCAGCTCAGCCTGCAGCGTCCTTCCCTTCTGATGCAAGGCCGACGACTTAATGTCCAACTGATATGTTGTTTTGTCCCCAAAAAACAAACAAAAAAACTACTGCAGCTTCAAGTTTTGTGCCTTACATAGAATATCTTTCATAAATTAGTTAACATATACATTTTTCAGTATTCAGACATATACTTCCATATATACAGGACAATAAAATGCATTTTTCTCGTTTTTGTCTGCTTTTTTAAAGAGAAATCCCTGAGAATGTATGTTGACAGTTTCCACTGGAGCTCTGACGGTTTGTTGTCAGGATTTGTGGTGATCAGCATCCTGAACGTGGGAGACAACACTGTAAAGCCTGATTATGGCAGGAAAATGAACTTTGAATGGAGAGCATTCTCTCCAGTAGATGGACCAGGAGGTCTTGGGGGGTAAAGCTGGATCCTTTAAAAAGAGGTACGTTTCACTTCAGATGGAGGAGCTCCGTTTGGTTTTAAAGCCTTTCTGTTTTCTCTTTAAGGCTGTGAGCGCTAGCTGAGGGAAGCAGGAGGAGAGCACTCTGTGCACGACTGTCTGGCTTCACACACGTCATCCAGGACCGGACCGGTTTCAGACACATCAGAACCAGGGATCAAATACATCAGAACCAGGGATCAGACACATCAGAACCAGGGATCAGACACATCAGAACCAGGGATCAGACACATCAGAACCAGGGATCAGACACATCAGAACCAGGGATCAGACACATCAGAACCGGGGATCAGATACATCAGAACCAGGGATCAGATACATCAGAACCAGGGATCAGATACATCAGAACCAGGGATCAGACACATCAGAACCAGGGATCAGACACATCAGAACCAGGGATCAGACACATCAGAACCGGGGATCAGACACATCAGAACCAGGTTTCAGACACATCAGAACCAGGTTTCAGACACATCAGAACCGGGGATCAGACACATCAGAACCAGGGATCAGGCACAGCAGAACCAGGG
>SSNR01000482.1:37920-54759 GCA_006937965.1 Callopanchax toddi
GGGATCAGACACATCAGAACCAGGGATCAGACACATCAGAACCAGGTTTCAGACACATCAGAACCAGGGATCAGACACATCAGAACCAGGGATCAGACACATCAGAACCAGGGATCAGACACATCAGAACCGGGGATCAGACACATCAGAACCAGGGATCAGACACATCAGAACCAGGGATCAGACACATCAGAACCAGGGATCAGACACATCAGAACCGGGGATCAGACACATCAGAACCAGGGATCAGATACATCAGAACCAGGGATCAGACACATCAGAACCAGGGATCAGACACATCAGAACCAGGGATCAGACACATCAGAACCAGGGATCAGACACATCAGAACCAGGGATCAGACACATCAGAACCAGGGATCAGACACATCAGAACCGGGGATCAGACACATCAGAACCGGGGATCAGATACATCAGAACCGGGGATCAGACACATCAGAACCGGGGATCAGACACATCAGAACCGGGGATCAGACACATCAGAACCAGGTTTCAGACACATCAGAACCAGGGATCAGACACAGCAGAACCAGGGATCAGACACATCAGAACCAGGTTTCAGACACAGCAGAACCAGGGATCAGACACATCAGAACCAGGGATCAGACGCATCAGAACCGGGGATCAGATACATCA
Organism: Callopanchax toddi; assembly: GCA_006937965.1. Taxonomy (NCBI): domain Eukaryota; kingdom Metazoa; phylum Chordata; class Actinopteri; order Cyprinodontiformes; family Nothobranchiidae; genus Callopanchax; species Callopanchax toddi. The sequence continues at coordinate 38,575 of SSNR01000482.1, forward strand.
GAACCAGGGATCAGATACATCAGAACCGGGGATCAGATACATAAGAACCAGGGATCAGACACATCAGAACCAGGGATCAGACACATCAGAACCAGGGATCAGACACATCAGAACCAGGGATCAGATACATCAGAACCAGGGATCAGACACATCAGAACCAGGGATCAGACACATCAGAACCAGGGATCAGACACATCAGAACCGGGGATCAGACGCATCAGAACCGGGGATCAGACACATCAGAACCAGGGATCAGACACATCAGAACCAGGGATCAGACACATCAGAACCAGGGATCAGATACATCAGAACCAGGGATCAGACACATCAGAACCAGGTTTCAGACACAGCAGAACCAGGGATCAGACACAGCAGAACCAGGGATCAGACACAGCAGAACCGGGGATCAGACACATCAGAACCGGGGATCAGACACATCAGAACCGGGGATTAGACACATCAGAACCGGGGATCAGACACATCAGAACCAGGGATCAGACACATCAGAACCAGGGATCAGATACATCAGAACCAGGGATCAGACACATCAGAACCAGGGATCAGATACATCAGAACCAGGGATCAGACACATCAGAACCAGGGATCAGATACATCAGAACCAGGGATCAGACACATCAGAACCAGGTTTCAGACACATCAGAACCGGGGATCAGATACATCAGAACCGGGGATCAGATACATCAGAACCGGGGATCAGATACATCAGAACCAGGGATCAGATACATCAGAACCGGGGATCAGATACATCAGAACCAGGGATCAGACACATCAGAACCAGGGATCAGACACATCAGAACCAGGGATCAGACACAGCAGAACCGGGGATCAGATACATCAGAACCGGGGATCAGATACATCAGAACCAGGGATCAGATACATCAGAACCGGGGATCAGATACATCAGAACCAGGGATCAGATACATCAGAACCGGGGATCAGATACATAAGAACCAGGGATCAGACACATCAGAACCAGGGATCAGACACATCAGAACCAGGGATCAGATACATCAGAACCAGGGATCAGACACATCAGAACCAGGTTTCAGACACAGCAGAACCGGGGATCAGACACATCAGAACCGGGGATCAGACACATCAGAACCAGGTTTCAGACACATCAGAACCAGGGATCAGACACAGCAGAACCAGGGATCAGACACATCAGAACCAGGTTTCAGACACAGCAGAACCAGGGATCAGACGCATCAGAACCGGGGATCAGACGCATCAGAACCGGGGATCAGATACATCAGAACCAGGGATCAGACACATCAGAACCGGGGATCAGACACATCAGAACCAGGGATCAGACACATCAGAACCGGGGATCAGACACATCAGAACCGGGGATCAGATACATCAGAACCGGGGATCAGATACATTAGAACCAGGGATCAGACACAGCAGAACCAGGGATCAGATACATCAGAACCGGGGATCAGACACATCAGAACCGGGGATCAGATACACCACTCTCACATGTTGGTGGTGGGCAGATAGAAATCATTTGTCCTTGAGATTCCTGAATAACATTTCTTAAAGGGCAGACTCCTGGTCTGGACGACACGCTTAGAGCGTCTCCAGAAGGAACACATTTTCTCATTTAGGTGTTTTTAGGGTTATTTCCTGTTTTTTTTTTTGCTCGTTGATTTATCAGGTTGCAACAACATTTTTCCAACATAAACGTCAGATGTTGGTTTACCTTCTTCATACAATGATGAACTAAATGTAATTACTGCTCCATCGTGTCGTGACATCATTTAATGTGACGTTTTGAAGTCAACATGTCTCCCACTGGACTGGAACTAGTTCTGGACGTTCTCAGTAGGAAGGACTCCAGATTGGTCCATAAAACACCTTGGTCAAAAACTGCTGCCAACATCTATAAAACTGCAAATATTTTATTGCTATTTAGTCACAGATGATTATAATTTAGTCTCAATTAGATCATAATTTGGTTGCCAACCACTTTCTAAAGTCATCTCAAACTTCTCGTACGTCTGACTCAAGGGAACTGAATTAAGAAGCTGCAGATGAAGATGCATGTTCAAAGTCTGGTGAGACAGAAGTTAGGCCCTGGAACTTGTGTCAGGAAAGTTTCAACCTTCACAAATGTTTTGAGATCGGCTGTTAGCCAACAGTCACAGCCCAGTGGGACACTGAGGATTTGTCAACAATATTCCATTTTTTTACATAAAGCTAAACATTCACTCTTTGGGGAGTTCCTACTTCTATCATGACCTGCAGAGGGAAGAGAAACGACGTTCCTAATGATCCCAACAGGATTCCTCACTATATGAACCAACACAGGAAACAGTACTGATGACAATCCTGAAGCGATACCTCCTGTTTACCTATGAGAGCTGTTAAAGTGCTCAGCTGAAGTCATTACATGATGATATACATAATTGTATTTATTATTTTAACCAATAAGGGTGGAAATATTTCACCTCATTGATGTTTTGTGACATTCATGCTGACAAATACGGACGGAAGGAAGAAAATTCAGAGCTTCTTAAACCTGCTTTCATCCTCCACCCTCACACGGGCTGATGCATCCGATCCCCCGGTTTAACGGTTTTTGGTTGTTTAGGTTCAAACCATCGACATACATAATGACAGACAAAGAGTGTTTGTCCGTTTCTGTTTGACAGTGAAGCTGAGAGGTGCTGCCATGTTGTATTTATGGAGTCTGACCACCAGACATGTGAAGGTGTAGGTCACATCTACTCACAGTCATGGTGGTTTTAGGAGTCACTAATTAGAATAGATGAAGATGCAGCAGCAAAGTAGAGCTGTGAGAATCAACAGAAAGCAAAACCTGGATAAAATAATCTGAGGTGTATTTCTATTCTTTAGTCAGAGGGGGCGGGGCTTAAAACTTGTACATCTAGTCATGATCTATGTCGATGGTTCAAACCTGTCACTGTTAGGAGACACATGAGTCTAAAACATCTTGTCCCCATCGCTCTGGACCACTGAGCACATCTTCACATCACAGTCTTCATCGTCTGCCTTCAGGAAATACGTCTTCGTGTCAGACCCGTCCGTCCCAGATCACACGGAGAGATTCCCTTGAACGTTGCATTAGGTAGATTTTTATTTCAAGTTAGAGAGGATAAAAAATGGAGACTCAAGTAATAAGTTTGTTCAATCTCTGTGATCCCGTTTCAACCAAACCTCTCTCTAACCAGCATCATCAGCTTCTTTTTGCCCTTGTAAATCTGCTTCAGGTTGTCTATGAACTGTGTGAACTGGAGGTGTCCGTCGTGCGCCATCAGAAACGTCTCCCTGGCTTTGCTGAGGAACTCGATGAACTCGCTGTAGTGGCGCGGGCTGATGTGCGTTAGCCGAGAGTGCGTCGTGTTGATGTAGGCCCCGATCGTGGCGTCCAGTAGCTGCCTGAGTGGAGCTTTGTCCAGAGACATCAGCTTCCCAGAGTTCCTGCGATTGTGCAGCGCCACCATGCCCGGTGTTGTCAGCGTGCACCGGCGCAAAATGTCAGACAGGACGGTGGCGCACTTCACGCTCTTCACCACCAGGGGGATGACCGCCGCCAGCTCGTTTTTCCCCAGCGAGTGGCTGAGAGCGCACGCCCACAGCACGTCGTTGATGGCCGGGTGTGTATCTTGGTTGTAACTGAGGTTCAGGTGTGTCATGGCTAACGTGGCCAGTTTGTACGCCCTCATGGGATAGCCGCGGTGCTCCATGTAGCGTGCTATTGTAAACAGCTGTGTGTAGTTCATTCCTGTGGCGGCTGCGTCCAGAACAATCTGATAGGCTGTCTCGAAGGCGATGTGGTCCTTCTCACAGAGCGTCAGCGCTGACAGGGCACAGTTTTGGGGGTCCTTCATGGCACACTGCAGGGCCAGGGTGCGGGCGGAGTTGGCCAGGTTCTCCTGCTGATGGCAGTCCAGGTGAAGGCGGACGATGGTGCTGTTGGACATGACGGTGCTCGCCACCACGCTGGTCGCCTCGGTGGGAGTGAAGAGGGTGAACCAGTTCTGCATGATGCTGTCCAACGCAAACACACCTACGGAGAGGAAAGGACATGTTAGCTTAAGGCTACCCTTTTCTACAGAAGGCTGGCAGAAGGATTATATTTAACCCAGTGCTGAGATTCATGAGCACTTAGGGGGGTTCTGATCACCTAGAACATCATCATCAGGAACCATCTTACTCTGGACCATCACAGTTCTTTCAGTTCTGGCTTGTTGCATTTCCATTCAGGTCTGAGCTACAGGGCCGATCAGACTAATGATGATGTAAAGTGTTAGTCAGGCCTTGGTTCTGTTATACGAGTACTTCTAATAGATGGTTGTTGAGACTGCTGGAGATACTCAACCAGTCTAAAGCTCTACCTCCCAACCAGGGCCATGTTCTGGTCTGCTTTGGCCCTGGTTCCTGTAGTGGAAACACACCAGTGAAAGGACTGGTCTCAGAAACCATCCTGGATTCTGGACAAGATAGTTTGTTGATTGGTTAAAGTTGTGTCAGCTGACTGATTTACGGTCTGTAGTAGACACACAACAAAGGTTGAAGTCCTTTGAATCCATATTAACGTTCTTCTTTACAAAAAAGCAGTTCTTCTGCGTTAAAATGTTCCTCAGAACCTGATCTGGAGTCCTTTATGTTTTACTTTGTCTTTTTGTTCTGCCTACAAATTAAAATCAGACTGTATCCATTGTATATTAAAGCTGTTTGGCCTGAGCTCGAGTTCTGGTTTGGATAACGGTCTGTTAGACAGAAACACTGGTTTTAGAGAAACTCCAGTTCGTTCAAACGGTGACGACAATCATCCTGTAAGAAACAATCACAACAACACCCTTCCTGTTGGATGTTTTATAAAATCCTTATAACAAAGAGCAGAATGTGTCAGTGGGATTAAAGTTGTAAAATAATAAACCTGTGAAGTAAAGTTTGGTTGTTTTTAATGTAGTTGTTGGTATTTAAATAAACTATGGTCACTTTTTAAGTCTACACACAATTAGCAAACTATTTCAGTCGACAAATCTTGTTTTTCTTTGCTGCTGATCAAAAGTAAACACTAGTTGTTTTCTGAGTCACTAAATGATGATGAAAACAACAGCAGCTATTTATCTGACACACAGGAACCAGAGCGTACCTTTCCCATAATGGTTTTTACCTTCTAACTCGATAATTCACTGCATTCTCAACGACTCCATTTGAACTTTAACTCACACAAACTGGGACCTCTCGTTATCCCTACATTCACATAACATCTGGGAGGAGGGTTTCCCTCTGGACACAACTTCCTGTTCACTTTAGGGAAACCAGTAGCTGACCTTCAGGATTCCAGTCCAAACACAAATCAGCCCAGTCTCCTCCCGTTACGGCCCAGCCCAGAGGCCATGCAAATCAACACTAAGGTGATGTGAAGTCTAACCTGCTGCGTCTAGAGAGCCACTCACGAACATGGTGACTGACTGTCAGAGTTTAGGGATTCCTCAGCAAAAAAACTACAGCAGATGTTTAAAACGTATCAACACGGGCTGAAATAAAACAGACTGGATTCTCAAAACATCTGGCCACAAAAGCAGGAATCAAATATGTGCAAACTGGACAGTAAGTTTGAAAAAACGTCAAATTTGTCAAATCTAAAGGTCTGGGGGATCTGTCAGTGCGTTTTTAAAATGTCATTTTAATTCATTCCACTTATTACTGACGTTTGAAATCTGTACTTTTACATTTCAGTCACAGATGACACAACTCCTCCTCTGTGATGAACGCGTTGGTCTTAAGGCTGATTCAGAGCAAAACATACCAGAAACCCAAGAGAGCAGCGACTAAACGTCCTGGATCTCAAGGAATGAACCGTTTTAATCAGACTGACTCTCAGATTATTATCCTGTTCACCGAGTCTCCAGCTCCTCGTCACAGTAAGTCTGCAAACAGCTTCCAGACATCAGGATGCATCATGGAGGACGTCTGTCCTACATGGACACACCAGAACCAGAACTCACTGTGAGAGCTGGTTCTGGGACGGTCCACTAAACTGTCACCTCATCACTCCTGATCCCTTATAACAGAGGACGCTGGCTGGTCCGTCTCAAGGAGAAATCACTTATCTAGAGTCTGTATGTGACCCTTAATGCATTTCTGCATTAAACATCTGGATATTAAACTAGAGGCCACTCTTCATACTGCTGGGGATCATTAAATCAGATGTTTGTGGTGACGCTCACAGAGTTGACTTCATATCCAGATGTACTTGATGACTGATCCATTTGAGTCTGACAGACGAACTCTGAGGTGAGAATGTGCTCCTGTTAACACTGTAAGCGACGTTTCTGTGAGGTTAAAGTTGGTCTCCTTTAGGTGAGAGAACAAACTCACCGACTTCAGTAGCACAGGTGACGAGCCAGCGCACCATCTCCCTCCTCCTCCAGTTCAGCGTGGACAGAGTCATCCTCATCACCTGTAGCCGACACAGGTTAGACGCTTCTGTAGGACAGGTGACATGTATGTGCTAGTGTGTGTGTGTGTGTGTGTGTGTTGGTTACCTGGAGGCCGAGCTCCAGGGAGACTTTGAGCAGCGTGAGGTCCGGCAGGCTGTCCATGAGCGTGGCGATTTTGAAGGCATCCTGAGCCAGTTTGAAGATGTGAGAGGACGAGTGGATGTTCTTCTGGATGGATTCTAACACTGTTTGAAGTTTACAGGCGTCGCCTTAAAACAGCCGATAAACAGGAACACAGAGGAAGAGTCGTCATCAATCACAAGACTTTTCCTTCATATAGAGAGAATACACACAACATTTTAGGTGCCAGCTGACTGAAAATTAATCCTAGGTACTAATTAAAGCTTCTCTAGGTAATTTAACAACGTTCTAACATAGTATAGCTATAAATATATTGTAGCAATTAAAAAATAAATAAATCAAAAAGGTGGTTCCCTCACAGTTCTCTAAAAACCTCAGGAAGGACAGAAACGGCCGGCTGTCAGCGCTTCAGTTTTAGGAAAAATACCAGAGTCCCAGAAAGAAAAACACCTAACGCTAGCAGGAAACTAACAACGTTTGGACGTAGAAAGAGGAAAAACCAGGGGGACGTTAACAGTGTTTCAACGCTCTCTCTTGTTACTGTGGCAACGGGGGGGGGGGGCATAGAGGTTATAGCTAACAGCAGGGTGAGAGTTCTGGGACCGTGTTAGCTATACCTAGCTTGTTTGCGGATTACCGAATGATGCTTTAAATGAATATTTTTCATTTTGATTTGATTGAATTGTTTGTGAAATCAGTCATAAATCCTCCCACTTCCTTTGAATGTTTAAAAAAGTCAGAGCTCAAACCACAGCAGCAGTTTGAGTTCTGCTGATTCAGTCATCAGGTCCGAGTCTGTCTGACCCTACAGGTCCACATCATTTAACTCATAATGACCTCATACACAAAAAGACTTTTGTGTTTAATTCATAGTTTATACTTTTATAAAAAGATGTCAATAAATTACCAAAGTGATTTGATGTAAAGCAGAGCATTCGGCCCATGTCTGAACCCGTCTGTCTGTTATGTTCCCATTATTAATGGACTAACTGGTTAACTGGTTGGTCGTTTCTGTCAACCTGCTGACTCGTAAAGTCTAAATAGTTTCTTAAATGACCAATTTAAAAATTAAAACACAAATATATATTTGAAGTATTTCTTTTCTAGCAGACTGCATCATTCTGTGATAAACTGCGATGTGTTTTTGTGAGAGCTGAGATGTGTTGCCATAGCGATGCCTGTGAACAGCTGTCAGTGTGTGTGTGTGTGTGTGTGTGTACCTTTAGCAGCAGTGAGCATGGTGGAGGCCAGCTCACACTGTTGGCTCTCTATGTGGTTCAGAGTGAACCAGCGAGGGTAGCGGTTGGGAACCACCGACACCATGTGCTGAGGCCGAGACAAGTCAGCAGAGGGGGCCGTGGACTCGAGGACCGGCAACCTGAGGACAGACTTCATTAGTCCTCATCAGACCCAGACACACCATGTCTCTGCTCTGATCAGAGTAACGGTCTCCTCTTTGTCCACGTCTGCACACCTGAGCTCAGGTGGACCTTCAGCTACAGGGCTCAGAAACAAATACGTTTATTGAAGTCATTTTCTCTTCACCCAAACCACAGAAGCCTGCAGTAATCATTCCAGAAAACAAAACCTCAGAGCAGGTTCGTTTGTGCCAGAGGAAATAAAGCTTTCTGTGGCGGTCAGGAGGAAAATCAGCAGAATGTATTTATTATTAACATGTTTCTGTTAAAGTTCTGCTCAGTAGTGTTCAATTATTCAGTGAATATTCCAGCTAAAGGACAGGGTGCTCATTTATAAAACTTTGCGTAGAATCCTTACTAAAACTTGCTTAAGCTCAGCCAAACAATTTTAGGTACGCAAATTCCATTTCCGATTTATAAAACCCTGCGGACGCACAGATCCACGCAATTCTGCTTTATAAATCGCTGTCAGACCTAGAACTGTGCTCAGCTGTTTTTGGGTCAGAACCCTCCTCCTACACACCCACATTCTACCATATACGGTCAATGCTAAGGACCTCATGAATAATTGTATATGCATAAGCCGGTGGGTTTCTGGCTTTTAACAGTAAATCGTGACAACAGAGAGGTTTAGGAAGCGTAATTTTACAGAGGCTGAAACTCGAGGTGCTTGTGGTGAAGTGGATGGACGGAAAAATGTTTTATTAGGTGGTGAAATGTGACGAATTACGAACACGGAAGTGCTCCGAGAGACGTCTCGTTGCAGCGCGTCTGCTGTCAGACTGACAGAGAGATCGTGAAGATCTAAGATCTAAGAGAAACGTTTAATGACAACATTTAATTTAATCCAAAGGGGAAGACACGTCATGCTGTTCATCCTATTAAACAGTCAACCTGTTGGATCGCTGGTTGAAACCCGAGAACGGCCGGTGACACCGGGTTTTACTGGTTCTGATGGTTCTGTCTATCTAATACTGGACCCAGTTGATCCATAGGATGCTCTAATGAATCTATCAGCTGATCGATCGTCCAGTCATTATCTAGAAATCTCTAAAAACTCTCTCCCATTCATCCGGAGTCTGCCTGCTGGCTGAGCTGCGCAGCGCATCCAGCGCATTACGCAAGTGTCCCTGCAGGATTCCTAAGTCTCAGAAATCATAATTAATGCACCAATAAGTGCAGTTTATTATATAATCTGAAGACGACTGGATGAACATAATGAGATATTTTTCGAAAATGCGACATATTTTCATTCAGATTTAAATTTTTATTCTTTTTAGAGACGGGATTGTTGGTTCTGTGTGCGCGAGGGTCTACAAGTCTTTAATTGTGTCATAAATTCAACATTTTTCATCTCACCAGCTGCTCTGACAGGTTTCACGTCTCCAACATGTGCTTACGCAAGGTCTAAAGTTTGCTTAGAGTTGCGCACATTTTTCCGTTACGTTTTCTTTTATAAATCCCAAATTTTGCGTAAAAAGTGACCTACGCTACTTTTTGGCCCATTTTGTGCGTAAGCAAGTTTTATAAATGAGCACCCAGGTCTGTCATCAAACGACGTCTAAACCTGCCTCCACCTGAGCTCCAAACCAGGAGCAAGTTAGAGGAGGACAGAGCTACAGCTGAGGCTTTTCACTCCTCCTCCTCCTCCTCCTCCTCATCATCATCATCATCATCATCATCATCATCATCATCACAGAACACAAGATCTTCAAATAAAGGACGATGAGTAAACTATGTTATTCAGATTCGACTAAAACTCTTTTCTTCCCTGAACATAAGATGATCTTAGTTTAAACTCTGACACAGAAGCTATGTAGCTATATGTAGTCTATTAATTATGTTTGATTACTTTTTATTATTTATAAATTATTACTATATTAGATATATATGATATTACTGTAGCCAAATCTGTGCAAAATTAGCCCAAAAGCAAAGAAAACACTGTAAACACAAAACATTCAGTATACAGTATATGTACATCATCATCATCAAATAATAATAATAATAATAATAATAATATTAATATTAATAATAATAATAATAATAATAATAATAGATCAAATTAGGAAAAAATGACTTTTCTAAAAGCAACAGAAAGATCCAAAATATTAGAAAAGATGAAAAGAAGCAGGCCATTCTGGTGCATTCAGTTAGAACTGTTCCCTTCTATTTGAAAGTCTCAGTCTCGTACTGACTGAGGCTTCTCCTGAAGCAGAGGGAACATTCAGCTGGTAAACGGAGCGACTCACCTCATGGCCCTCAGTGCAATTTTGTACGCCAGCTCGTCGTCGTGAGGTAGCAGGGAGGTGAACAGATACTTGGCAAACGTGTGCATGGGGACACTCTCTCTGTAGAGGATCTCCCCCAGACCGCTGTAAGGACCAGCTGGGAGGAACAGGAGACATGAGAGGTCAGCTCAGAGCAGAGTGACAGAAACCTCGTCGTGTACGAGATCCTTTCCCATCCTGACAGGTCGACGAGTCTGACACAGCTGATAAAAACCCAGGAGACTCCGCTGTGCATCTGAGGGGTATTACTGTTAGTCAAATCAAGACTTCCTGTCTGAACAGCATCAGAATACATCCTGCAACAACAAGTGAACTTGTATGTAGAGCAATAAGTAAAAACAGGAATCATGGAGGAGTTTAAAAGTCTTATAAAGTCTTCAGACAGTTTGTTTTGTCAGCAGGGAGTTGATTTGGACCTCTGGACAATGACAGAAAATAAACGAAATACTCATGAATTATTGTGACTTCTTTCCTCTAACACAGTGACTCATTTTGGATTAAAGTGACATAAAAGTAGGTCAAACACCTAAAGATGACCTGAGAAGACGCGTTACCCTTTAGAGAGTAATGAGAGTGTGTGACAGAAACACAAACATTTAACAAAGAGACATAATGAACGTAGTGAAGTAGAAACACAAACATGTGATTATGAATTAATGCTACATAACAACAGTGGGTACCTCCACACCCACTGTTGTTACCACTGGGGTTCCCCAGGGTTCTGTCCTCGGCCCCCTACTGTTCATAATCTACCTGCTTCCTCCAGGGTCTACCTTTCAAAAATTCAATATCAACTTTCTTTGTTATGCCGATGACACTCAACACTCTTAACTGCTTATCAGAGATTAGGTCCTGGGTCTCTTTAAACTTCCTCCAGTTGAGCTCAAATAAAAGTGAAGTCCTTCTCTGTGCTAGGGACGGTAGGAACCTTCTCATTGTCCATTCAGAGTACTGTCTTGATCAGATCAAAAGCCTTGGTGTCATTCTAGACAGAACCTTGTCCTACCACTCTCATCAGTTCAGTTACCCGCTCAGCCTACTATTTATTAATTACCTACGCCCATCACATTCTACTCACGCCACCGCCGTCTTAGTAAATAGTCTGGCCACTTCTCGCTTGGACTATTGTAATTCACTCCTCTTTGGTCTGCCACACAAAACCTGACAAACTTCAACTGGTTCAAAACTCTGCAGGGCGCAGCATCACCAGAACACCTTCATCTGCTCACATCACTCCTATTATTCAGCAGCTGCACTGGCTACCAGTAAAGTTCAGGATCATCTACAAATGATTGCTTCTTACATATAAGGCCATTCACAACCGTGCCCCATCATATCTCTCACAAATCTCTACCCCCTCCCCTACGCTCAGATCCCCCTGCTCGACGTGTCACCATGGGAAGTGGAGCCTTCAGTAGATCTGCCCCATCCATCTCTGTGGGACTCTTTACTGGTTGAACTCCAGAACACTACAGCCCTCCACCATTTAAAACCCACCTGTTTAAAAAAGCCCACTCACTGTAATCTTTGTGATCTGACTACCTTGTTCTTGGACAAATGTTTTACACTGGATTGATGTTTTCTTGTGCCTGTTTTAATGTATTTAAATACCTTGTTTTTAATGTACAGTGACCTTTTAGAAAGGCGCCTTAAATTAAATGCATTATTATTATTATTATTATTATTATTATTATTATTATTATTATTATTATTATTATTATTATTATTATTATTATTATTATTAGAGAGCCACAACAGAACAGGTCTAAAATATTTAAAATAAAAAAGATTTTCATTAATGATCAATTGATTTACGTATTTATCCAGTTTAAAGCAGAGAAATCCAGTTTGTGAATAAACCAGATGAAACTGCTCATTACTCAAAAGAAATAAAAAAAATAAAAACAAAGACAAAAGCTTTTCTAGTCTTTTTCTTAGTGTGAACAATTTACACTTTAAAAATTTGTGATAAATCTCAGGTTATATTTTGAAAGAAAATACTGTTTTAAACTGAAAAATAAAAACATCATTTGTTCAGGCTTTTATTTTTAATTATGAGCTGCAGAAACCCCCTCACATTTGTTGTTCTGGAGATAAATTTGGTGCAGTTTTCTAAGAGGAGAGGAGACGGTTTGATGTCGTCAAGATGACTCTGTAGGCTGAAAGGAAGGTGCAGGAATTTAAAGCTGCACTCGTTCATTTGGTGAACAATGTAGCTTTAAATGTTTTTTTCATGCCTCTTAAGAATGTTCTAACATAGTACAGCTATAAATATAATGTGGAGATAAAAAAACCCCTGAAAGAATCAATAAAGTGGTTGTCCCGCAGTTCTCTAAAAACTTCAGTCAATCCTAACGTTTAGACCGAACGATAGGATTGGACAATCCGGCTGTCTGTCTCACTGAAGCGCTGCACTTCCTCACTGCTTGGATCCTCCATTAATCTGCCTGGGTGTATTTTACAGCAGAACATCCCGGAAGTGAGAGAGGACAGAAACAGCTGTTAGCGCTTCAGATTTAGTAAAAAATACCAGAGTCCCTAAAAGAAAAACACCTTTTCAGCTAGCAGGAAACTAAAAATGTTTGGACGTAGAAAGAGGAAAAACCTGGGGGAACGTTTCAACAGCTGGAGTTTAGCTGTCTGTTGTTTCTGAGACAACGAGCGGTGGCGTGTCGGAGGAGGCGGGTCTACGGATTATACCCGGCGGGAGGGGTGAGAGCTCTGAGACGTGTTTGTGAAAAATAGCTAGCTAAACCTAGCTTGTTTACCAAATTAACGAGTGCAGCTTTAAGGTGGATGTTGATGTTGAAAAAACACAAATGCCCCCTAGTGGCTGGCTGCAGTACAAGCTCCACCCCCTCCATGTAAACAGATAAAAAATGTACTTCAGCTTTTGTTTTTTGTGTGTGTGTGTGTGTGCAGGTGAGTGGGCGGGGCTTACAGCTCCTGTAAACAGCAGAGGGAGGTGGAGATGGCCAGTCCAGTCATTATGTGAGTCGATGTGGATCGGAGACTATTAGCGGTGTTTTTGTTAACAGATCACATTACAAACGTAAAACCAACATAGTGCTGTTCTGTCTGAAAGTCTCAGCCAAAAAACCAGAAGTGATTTCAATCGAGGCCTGAATTGAAACCAAAACAAAGCTCTGACTTCCCCAAACAGATGAAAACTGAGTGATGCTGCTAACAACAGAAAAAAGGGGAAATCCTGAATATTTCTGGACTATTTTCAAAGCTGCGTTAGAGGATTTGAATTCTCCTGAGAGCTTTTACTATGAGGCAGCTGTATGAGGAGCAAACTAAAGTGTGTGTTGAAGTGTGGCCCTGTGTGACTCCAACATGTGTTTAAGAGTTTTATACAACAGCAGAACAACAGGTAGACTCAGGAGTTCTGCACACGATGATCTTTAGTGGGTTTAGGTGGAAAAACAGAGAATCCACATCCTTTACCACGGTCTAAAAGTAAATGAGATCCTTTCTGCGTCGAGCCTTTCCCTCAGCAACGTACGATCAGCGACTTCCTGTGGGCTTCCGCTTTATAATCACAAGCAACCAGAGACAGCAGGGCCACATGTGGGGGCCGACCAGCGCTGTCATCAGTGGGACTGGAGGCCAAAGGGCAAAGAACCACCAAGAGCCACACGCTTATTTTAGTCCTCACACACACACGCACACACACACGCACATGCACGCACGCACACACACACACGGTGTCAGCGCTGGAGACAATACTTTCAGGATTACAAACACCCAGAGTGCAACAGAGAGCACGCTAAGCTACACACAGCTAATTCAACACCAACTAAACACACTGGTACAGCCGGGGTAGAACAGATAAAACTACAGCAAAGCATGATGGGAAAATCCTCAATCAGATGCTCATAAGAGAAGTTATGATAAAGGTTAGCTTAGCTTAACGACTTGATACAAAGAGAAACAGCTAGCATGAACAAAGTAGCACAAAAAACAAACCGAGAACAGATTTATTGTTTAGCTTTTATTTTGAAGGGATATTTCAGTCATTTTGAAGTGTCCCACAGGAAGGACCACACCCATCAGTGACATCACTCCAGGGAGCGGAGTCTCGAGAAAAAGGAGGTAGTCCTCTTACTCACTTATTCAGGGAGAGACACTCGGTCTCAAACATCTCTTCCTCAAAGAATTCATTCCAGTGCACTAGAGCGATACATCACCTGCACCAAGCAGAAGCAGTGTCTCTCCTGACCTGACCAGACACTGCTCAGGTCAGAGATCATCTTCTTGATTCCTGTTCACTTTGAGTGATGTCACCAGTGGGTGTGGTCCTTACTGTAGATTAAAGCAGCTATCTGGAGTATTTTCTAAATGTTTTAAATGATATTTCAGGTCTAAACTATGATCTATGGGTTGAGTTCCACATCATGTTAGTCTGATGAAGACCCCCTCCCTCCTATAGACCCCTTTGCATTCTTTCTGGTCGGCGAATTTTTTCAGCCAATACAATTCTAATTTCTGCATTGTCAGCTGTCAGTCAACGTGCACGCGCTTTGAGCAAACCTGTAGCAGTAGGGGGCGCTCTCGTACAGGATGATCAGTGTTTTTCTCTGTACAGTCTCAGCCATCATGGAGGATCCAGTCAGAGCTCATTTCTACTAGTTATCCATTCTCTTACTACTGAGGGATTTATTTTTATTTTTAAACATTTCTCCTCACAGAATGGCAAGGCTTGCCAAGGATACGCGTTTATTTTGGTCAATAACTTCCTTCATGACCGAGTCATTTCCGGGTTCAGCTTCAGAGTCCAGCAGCAGCTCGCTGCTACAGAGCTACGTATCAGAAGCAGCAGGGACAGACGGCTCAGAGCTCGTAGTGTGGGAACATGATTTGTGAACTGTGAGTGGTTAAACCCTACAACGTAATCATAGTTTGAGCAGGAGTTGCACAGTTTATGCCCAGCTTACAGGCCAAAGCATTGCGCCGTGTGCACGTGCACGTTGTTTTGCGAGGAGTCTCTCTTGCTGAAATGCTCCACAGTGCAGCTTTAACGCCACTTCAAAGGTCCCAAAGTATCTAAAGGAGGGTGATGTGAAGGATGAAAAGACTCTAAAGGCTTTTTCTAACTTGTTCCTGGTTTTCCAGTAAACCGAGTGAGTCTGAATGAGAAACGTGTTGCTTTTCTGAGACAATGTTTCCAATGTCAGACCATGTATCGCTTCAGTAAGTCTGCTTTTAGGACGAATGACTAACAGCAGACGTTCTCATCACTTGGTTTAACTTCAAAGTATTTTACTGTGTTTGAGCCTCTGAATGCACAGTGAGATGAAGACAATGTCCAGGGCTCATTTCAACATAAATATTGAATTGATGAAGTTTTTACAGCCGCGGTGCAGCAGACCTGCTAGTATGAACCGTAGCATCAACCTGTGAGAAAGCTTTGACCCTATGAAGGACCTGGCTGATGACCAGTCTCATGTACATCTCTTTGTTTATTGTCCAAACATCTGAACATAAATGTGACCTACATCACAAGGAATTATGAATGACTTTATAACTAATGATATGGTTCCATTAAAATGACAGTCATGAAAACCTGGTGGTAGTGTGAATGTTTATAAATGTCACATCATAAAAGATGGCTGCATTCAATCATCAGTTCATCAGGCCTGTCGTAGGTCAACTGTAGGTAACTGATAAACTATAAAAATAGCAGAACATCTTAAAACCAGACACTGGTGGTATGACTAGTCCAGTTCTAGTTTTCAGATTTTAGACTGAATTTAAAAACATTTTGAAAGTTGTGTTGATTTTTCCTGATGACATTAATCACATTTTCAAATTGCATTTATTTTTCAATTATATAATTTGTTGTTATGGACCAAGTTTTTACCCCCCCCCCCCCCCCCCCCCCCCCCC
>SSNR01000482.1:61803-105817 GCA_006937965.1 Callopanchax toddi
GGGGGGGGGGGGGGGGGGGGGGGGGGGGGGGGCTGATCAGGTATCAAACTCCTAGATGGGCCCTGGTTTCACTAATTACTCTATAATTAGGTTATATCAGAACATAAATGGACTTTGGTGCAAATTAAACAGGCTTCTTACAGAACAGGTTCACTTTAAACAGGAAACACATTTAAACACATACAAAACTGACAGGTTTGAATTTCAGGTGTAATGTGTTGATTTAACGATCAGAGCCTCGTTTAGAATACAGAATCAGAACCAGTTTATTTACAACTGACCCCAAACCAGTGTTTGACCCATAAATACTCACATAAGGAAGAGAACTGATCATTTCCTTTGAAGCAGTCACACTTCCTGTAAATCCTGATCAAGTTTTTAGACTTTCTAAAGGTTTATGAACGTTTTTACTTGGACTTTGTACGTGTTTTTTTCTCATTTTCAGTCCAGTTTTTATACCTGACCATCTCCACAGGAGTGGGTTTTTATAAAATAAAATAAAAATAATCAAATTAAATTGATGAGTGGACAAACAGCTCAGGATAGAACCCATTCAGACATTTTCCTACTAGCAACATGTCTCAAAAGCACATTTAGTTACCGTTTCTTTAGCTTAGGAAAAATGCCAAAAATAACAGTTTGACATACTAACTATAACTACTACCGTTTAAGTTACAAGAGATCTCATTTATCTTTACGAAGCTTTGAACAACGTTAGCTCTAATAAAATCACTGGCTATATTTTGATTTTCTATGATTACACTAAATAAAGTCCCGGCCTGATGTCTGGCCGACGATTAGCTCCTCCCCCACAGTCCAGACCAGCTTCTTCATGTTGTTTAAAATACAAACACTCAAAACAAATGTGATCAAATGTTTATAGTCAAAGCTCCTAGAGCTGATCTGAGCTTCTGTTCCTTTGATTTGTTTCTTGGTGACCCGACACTTTCTATTGCATTTCATTATGTCTTTGATATGTTTTACTGTATTTTAATGTTAAAGAAAGTTGTGAACTGGATGTTTTTACACTCCGATCCCCAAAAGACAAGTCAACCTGCCTCTTTAGGTGACGTTTATCTCAGCTAGTTTACTGCTTCTGCATGTAATTGTATGTAATGCGTGTGTGTGTGTGTGTGTGTGTGTGTTATTGTTGTACCCAGTTCATCCCACAGCTGCCGGTACTTGTCCGTCATGATGGTCCCCTGCTGCCTCCACAGCGCCAGTCGGGGGTCTCCCATGAACTGCTCGGTGATCAGCGTTAGCATACGAGCTCCGTTGGAATCCCTCATCTTCAGCATTTCTCTCACCTGGAGCGACAGGAGAGTTAGGGTTTACTGTAAATATAAACTCTTTTGTTTTAAAAATCAGATGCAATCAAAAAGATCAGATTTTAACATTGAAACAAAGAAGAAAAAGGTTCACTGTGAGTGAGCCGTTTCATGAAAATAGGTGAAAAATGTAAACATACTTTAATACCTGGAAAGTAGCTGAATGCACAAAATACATTTTACATTCAAATAAAAATGTAAATAAACCATAAAGTACCAAACACATGTCCTTGCGTTACCCCTGAGAATGTTTTGATTTTCACCACAGTACCAAACAAACACAGACGACACGGTGATGGATCCAGGTCGGGGGTTCGTACCTTGCTGAACAGCAGGTTGAGCTGCTTTCCCGAGCCATGGTACCCGCCCTGGGAGAGAAAGAGCTTGACCTGTTCCTGGACCTGCTCCTCATCCAGATGCCAGCAGTTCTCATCGTCTACACTCGCCCCCGCCGTTGGATCTGGAGCTCCTACAGCAAACAGAGAAATGGTGGTTCATTTGAGGTTTTAGCATTCAGAGGGCAACTCTAAATACTTAAAAGGTTAATAAACGTAAAATAATCATTTCTTATTGCTAATACAAAATGCCATTCGCATGTTTTTTCTTACACGTGAACATGCAGACATCAGCGACTACACTGGCTCACCTTTAGCATTAATGCATTAATGGAACTTTGGTTAATCCAGAACACTGATCAATAGCATAAACTCAGCAACAATAACCAGCCTACAGCAGCTACATCTGTAACACTTAACAAGCATCTCCAGGGAGAACTGCACTGTGCAAAGGAGGGTTTACCATTGTCCACACAGAAAGGGGGAGTCAGAGGAGAGAAAGAGAAAAAAGACTAAACTAAAACCAGCAAAAAAAAAACAAGAGAGTGAACATCTACTGACAGACAAGACTGGGATTTACATTCTGTTCAAAATTAGATTTAATTTACTGCATCATTTAAGTTGTTTCACATTTCAACCATCTGGCACATGTTGTACTTAATGCTTAATGCAACATGTGCACCAAAGTGTAATAAACGACAACAAAGTGACAGTGAACTCCATTCTATTCAATCATAGCATCTTCCTAAAAGAGCGGCTTTAACTGAAGCTACACTATACTGGCATGCTATTAGCTACCATTCACTTACAGTGTTTTACGCTAAGCTAATGCTAAAGGAGTATCGCTGGAGGTGAATATCCGCCTGCCGGATCAGGAAAACGGCTGGGCTGTTTACCTCTGAGGAATATGGCAATAGACAAAAAAATCACTTCCCGGTGGAGTATCCCTTTAAAACCAGGTGACCTCGCTGCTCAGTGATTACGTGTTTCACAGAGAAAGTCAAGTCCTCAGTACGCGACAGCTAAGTCCTCAGTACTTACCCTGCTGGATTTATCAGCTGCCTTCAGCACTCAGCCACGGTATTCTTTAGTCAACACTCTCACAGGGAGAGCACACTCCGGGTTTAATCGGACCTTCAAGGATTCCTGTCTCAGTCACACTTCTGCTGTGCACCACCTCACCACAGGGGTTCCCCAAGGCTCTGTACTGGGACCTCTTCACCTGACTGGGCCAGATCAGCCAATAACATAGCTAATGCATGATGTGATGATCCAGATCTTTTCGTGTGTTGTTGTGGAATGACCTGCAGACCGCTACCAGAACGTGTTTTATTTAAAGAATCAGGAGTCTCCAGCATAAAGAACTCACCTGCCTTCAGGCAGATTTAGTGTTTAAGAAATGTTCCCACAAGAACAACAAAAAGTTTTGGATCATTAAAGGACAAGCTGTTGTACTTAGGCAGAGCAAACAGAGTTTTCAGGGAATTCTCTCCCTCACCTCTGCGTAAGTCTCAAGATTTTATCTTTAAAACAAAAAGTGTCACAAATATCCCAAAGTCTCGTTGATGGACAGAGCTGTAAGGTCTGGTGACTGGTAGCTTTTTCTATAAATGTTCAGTAAATAAATAGGCTGAATAGAATTTAATTGATCTTCAGCAGCAGCCAGACAAATGCCATACACAGAAGTGTGCAGGGGGAGAGAGCAGCTGGTGTTGTACATTTATAACCAAGTACTCAACAAATCCATGGATAATTGGATAGAATACTTGATGACTAAAATATTCTACAGCTGCAGCCCTAGTTTCACATGTAAAGTCTACAGATGTTTGATGTTCTCGTGACGGGACTTTGAAACAAACTGCCTCAAACACCAAACGTGAGTCTCTTCACAAACTAGAGAAGAAGACTACAGCAGAGAGAATACTCTGTACCTCCTGAAAGGAGTGAAAGTCCAGACCTTTAGTCATGTTTAGGTAACAGCCAGAGATTCAGGAGAAAGGCGAGCGTAAGCTTGTGTATTTTTCCGGTCATGTCTCCCAGGACGTGAGCCTCCAGCTCTCCAGAACCTCTGGTGTGAAGTTGTGGAAGGCTGAAACACGTACCTGCTGCTTGTGTTTATTTATGTCTACACTACGTTCAGCCTGGAACCAACAACAGCAGCTCCTCCACTCACCGTGGACCTGGTTGATCTCAGAGTTCTGTGACAGTATTTCATCAGCCAGCTTCTGCGCCGTCGGCAGCACGTCTGTGTGATGCACCGTGATCAGGTACTGGACAAACTTTTGCAGCTGATCTCTGTTCATTTGGAATAAAGTCTCTGAGATGGGCAGGCGCAGTTTGACCTGCTCGGGCTTCCGTACTCTGTACAGCGACAGCGCCACCACGTGGGCGCAGTAGAAGATGTCCTTGTTGCCACAGCTGCACGTCACCGATGTGATTTTACAGCGGTCGAAGCTGACGCTCACGTTGCACAGTAGCTCCGGCTCCGAGGAAGTGGCGGGTTCTCGAACCGTACCGCTGAGGTGGAACCCTGCACAGAAACAGAGACATGAATTCATCACAACTTAACTAGAAAAGACTAACAAACTGCACCCTGTTGTTGCACTAGTCCTAGCTTGAAAGTGCCAACATCCAATATCAAAGGTTATGATTCAGTTTTTAAATGTCCTAGCTCTTAACACACACCTGGTTTGAAAAAAGATCTAAGTCATGCTGGCAAAGAAAAAAGCCGTAAAATTGTTGTTGTTGTTGTTGTTTTTTTTTTTTGCATTTTTTTTATTGGTTTGGGGCAACAAAGGGTTCTAATATAATGTAAAGTAATTAGATAATAATGAGAATATGAAGGTAATAATAATGTAAGGTAATAATGTTTGAACTTTTTATTTAAATATCTAGTTTAAATTCATTGGATGCTTGGATCAGATCAAGGGACTAAAACGTTCTCCACCACAGGGCTGAAGAGAGGGTTCATTTGTCTCAACGAGAAATGCTTAACCTTTTGTTTATGTTACCAAACTTTACTTATAATAATAATAATAATAATAATAATAATAATAATAATAATAACAGCTGTCGTTAGCTTATAAAACCACTGACTGTGTTGTGAGCTGGTTCTTTATAAATAAACTGAACTGAATTAAATCCACTGCTGCAAAATGATGAACGTTTGTGTGGCAGGGTTGTAATAAGTGGCATAAAAAATAACATTCATTCATTTTCCTAACCAGACATCCCAGTAGGGTGGCAGGGCAGGGAGCTGGTTTCCATCTCCAGCAGTCACCAAGCGAGGGGTGGGAGTGGAGACACTCTGGACAGGTCACCAGTCCATCACAGGGACAGACAGAGACAAAAAGACAACTATTCACTCACGCCTAAAGGACAATGTAGAGTCGGAGTGGGAGGAAACTAGAGGACCAGAGGAAACCCACATGAACAGGAAGAGGCTGCAGCCTGGAGTCAAACCTGTGGCCCAAAGACAACCCAGAACAACCAACAACGAGCTCAACAGAGCGCTGGAAGGAGCTAGCTGAATGTCTGGACTCACCTCAGGAGTCACTGCTAATCTAAAGTTCTGAACCACCTTGTTTAGATGATGTTTGTTACAGGTTGTTACAGGTTCTAACCACAATCTGTGGTGAACTTTACGTTCACTCAGTCAGAAAACTGTTAGCTGGGTGAAAGGTCATCTAAGTATCCTCGTTTCCTTTTCATTTCCCTTTCACAACACCTTCCCTTCCCTAATCACCGTCTCCACACAGTCACCCCTCAGCCTGCTGGAACCCAGAGAGGAGTTCTGATAAACACAGTTAGATCGACTTTGACTAAAATGTCTGTAATCTGAAGTGAAACATAAACATGAACCATCCAGCAAAGCTGCAAGGGGAAATATGAGTTCAAGTTTAGATGAATTTTAAAAGACAGCAGATGGACACGTTTTGGCAAAAAAAAGAAAATCGATGATCCAACAAGTTCTTCATAAGCTCGAGTGTCCTGGAACAGACAATCTGATGGTTAACGAGCAGAGCAGATGGTTTCAGAAACGCAGCTAAACTGATACAAACAGTTTATCATCTACATTTAGTCTGTCCTGTTTTAGTTTCACCACACACACACACACACACACACACACACACACACACACACACACACACACACACACACACACACACACACACACACACACACACACACAGTGTAGTTGCTTATTTGGTCATGAATCACAGGAGCACGATGTGCCTCTCGCATCACGCTGTCATGCAAACTGAAAAACACGTACGGTGGCCAAAATGAGAGGCTGATAAGCCGCGATGCCAGACAGTGACAGATGACAGGCGGCCGTATTAGATGGACGTCTGAGCCAAAGAAAATGGAAAATGCGTCAAAGATCCGACCTTCTGTCAAGTCTGTCTACGGGGGAGGTTTAAATCAGACGAGTGCTGCTCACACAGGCAGCTCCAAATCGGATCTGTGCTTCAGTAGAAGGGTGTGTGTGTGTGTGTGTGTGTGTGTGTGTGTGTGTGTGTGTGTGTGTGTGTGTGTGTGTGTGTGTGTGTGTGTGTGTGTGTGTTTTGGTGTTTGGGGGTGATTACAGCCAGGAAACAACCTAGAAACACTCAACCTTCAGGTAGATGGCACGCTGTGCTGTTTTATGACAGAGATTATCAACAGATTAGGGAGATATAACACGAAATAGAATGAGCTGAAGATGTTCTTAATGCACCAACTTACAGCTAAAAGCTCAAGCTAACAAAGTAGTTCTGACAAAAGTTCCACAGCAGGTTAAGGTTTCCATTAAATGTGAAAATGTAGGACAATCAGAAAGAAAATCAAAAGCACAATTCCCAGTTTTGAGTCAAATTGTCTCCTCTAAGCTGTGTTACACAGATATCTTCAGACGAGTGGTTCATAGGAGATCAGCTGAGCTCCTGGGATGTGAGCTCCTACGCGCTACAGACAGCTTTCAGCTCGGTCCGGCTGAACAGCAGAACATTCTGAGCTTTTAGTAGAAAACGTAAATTCACTTGTAAGTATTACCCTTCTGACACATTCACTGACAAACGCTGAGGAAGCGCTTCTTCTCATTTTTCCTTCGACCTTAGCTTAGTAAACAGCATCGTCACTTTCTCCACACAAAGTCTGGCTGCCAGGTTTGTGTCGCATTCAGGATCAAACACCTACAGCCAATCAGAAGTGAGAGCTGTGCATATCATTACTACTAATGAGAATCCTGCTGTTTCAAGCACAGGTCTGAAACAGCAAACTTCTACATCCTATAACAGAAGCATCATAGCTTTTTTCTTTATAAAAATTACACACATCGCATTTATTTACACTAGAGAACAATGCAAACTATTAAAAAACAACTGAGTAAACCACACCTTTAAGTCAGAAAAATGTCCCATTTATTTACATGGAAGGGCAGGACTTGTACTGCAGCCAGCCACTAGGGGGCAGACTGGATCCTTTCTGTTTTAACTTTAACATAACGTTCCTCTGTCTAATTCTTATGTTTGCTGGTGGCTAGAATGCTCTCACATTTCAAGAAAATTGTCTCGTTTTTTGTGTGTGTTTCTGACGCAAAACCAGAAGAATACAAAGAGCTGATGTTAAAGGAAAAGGATCACCCAACAGGAAGCTGCTGAGAAAAGAGGAATCAACATTTCTGTTCCAACTAATGCTAAGACTGTCTGACAAGTTCAGGGAAAAGCAACAACTCTGACCACATTCTGAAACTGACTGTGTGACCACAGGTTACTTTTAGTATCACTTGTCTTCACCTGCTGGGGGTTAGACACAGGTCACTGGTCGCTTTGAGGACAGAAGCCACATCAAGCTGCACCGAGCAGATGAGCCGAGCAGGTCGAACACGTGGAAACAGCTGGGAAACTTTTTACTCAGAATAATAAATACATTTTAAAAACTCAACTGTTATGACACCATATGGCTTAAAAGGAGAGCTGAAGGTGTGTAGATCAACTTTTGAAAGTCAGGAGAATTGACCTAGTTTCAGACGCAACAGAAATGCAACTCGTCAGCTGACAGCAAAACTCAGCAAGAGGAGAGAAAATAGACAACAAACACAAACATCTCCTGTTAGAGTAACCAGTGTGTTAACCATCTGTACTGTAGCTCTCACACTGGGTCACTATTTATCACAGCAGCTGTAAAGATGGAGCACACCACTCCGGTCAAACCTTGCAGTCACAAAGAACGAATGTCATAAGGTTAAGAAGGATTTTACACTCAGCTGGTTTAGCATTCAGTCTTCCTGCTGGGAGGGTTGGAAAAACTCAGAAACAGTTAATAAATGACTCGTTTAGGTAAACCTGACAAACTAAGATCACACTGGAACATACAGGCTGATTTCCACTTTGACACTCAGCTGACACATATCAGCCCTGTCGGGTGGAAGAACGTTGTAAACCGTGTAGGTGTTTGTTTGCAGATGTGGTGCGGCTGTGTGACACAGTCGGAGGCAAAAATCACAACGGGGGCGGAAGGAATCAATAACTGAGAGTGAAACTCGTCTAGGATCAGAGAAAACGCAGCTTCAGTTCTTATGTTCCTGCCTACAGACGCACACACAGGACCACACTGTACACAGATCCACATCCTGTCTGTTACACACACTCACACACACACACACACACACACACACACACAGAGCGTTTTCAGTTACAGCGCCCCGCCCCAGTCACGCCTGGCCCACAGCTGAACCTCTGACGTAACAGACAGGAGACAGTGACTCGAGAAGAGAAAGGAGGCTGATGTGCCACTGGAAAAAAAGCTGGTATGCCCTCAGCTGAGTGTGTGAGTGTGCACATGTAGGAGTGTGAGCTTGGCGACGAGCCAAAGCCCTGAGCTCAGCATTCTGTAATGCACTTCCTCTCTCTCTCTGTCTGCTCTTCATAGCTTGCATAATACAGCGAGGCGCTCCACATAGCAACCAAACTTAACTCCTTCACAGCTGACGCAGCCTGACACCAGCCGGACGGCCGAGGGAGGAGGAGTTCAAACCTTAAACTTCTGTTTTCCTGTTTTACCTGGACGAGCGTGAAAAGTCTGGGAAGTTCACAAACTGACAATTTATGCCATTTCCATGTTTTGGTCAAATGTTATGGTGATAGTTCTGATGGTTTACAGTGGGTTTCTGTGGAAAGATGATCAGCTAATAACATCTTAAACACTGGAATGAAGTCTGGTTATTTACTGCAGAAACGTGCAGACAGTGGGGAGAAGAACTCGTTGATACCATGTCAGTTTTCTGAGTTTCAGTGTCATTTCACTGTAGGAACAACTGAACTGTAAGACAGGATCTAAAAAATATCAGAAAATCATATTTTATGATTGTTTATGTTTTTATTAATATTTGGTTCTGTCACTTTGTTTATAAATCCAGAGGTCAGACGTTCTGGTCGTTTTAGACCAGGTCCTCTCCTGGAGTTCTGGGCTGACCCTTCAGGTCCTGGACCAGGTCCTCTCCTGGAGTTCTGGGCTGACCCTTCAGGTCCTGGACCAGGTCCTCTCCTGAAGTTCTGGGCTGACCCTTCAGGTCCTGGACCAGGTCCTCTCCTGGAGTTCTGGGCTGACCCTTCAGGTCCTGGACCAGGTCCTCTCCTGGAGTTCTGGGCTGACCCTTCAGGTCCTGGACCAGGTCCTCTCCTGGAGTTCTGGGCTGACCCTTCAGGTCCTGGACCAGGTCCTCTCCTGGAGTTCTGGGCTGACCCTTCAGGTTTCTCCCTCTGTTGTCCTGTAGCCCATCCCCGCCTTGTGTAGATCTACAGTTTAGTCCCTGGTGTCCTCAGACAGCTCTCTGGTCTCCATGATGGAGAGGGAGGAGTCTGAGTGAGTGGACAGGTGTCTTTATACAGATAACCAGTTCAAACAGGTGTGATTAATACAGGTCTGAGTGGAGGCCAGGAGGGCTTCTTAGAGATGAACTAACAGATACTTGCTGGTTGGTATTAAATACTTAATGCAAATGAAAACTGACTCAATGTGGTTTTCTAGATTTCTCTGTCTCTTACAGTTGAGGTGTTCCTTCCTACAGTTAAAATGTCAGACCTCTCCACTCTTCGTAAGTGATAAAACCCTGAAGGCTTGTTGTGACCAGATCATGACAGGTCTGAGTGAGACTTCAGGTCAGATGCATGTAGCAGCTTCTCAGCTGAGGTGTGCTGTGTGTGAATGAAGTCTGTGCATTGTGTGTGTTATTGTTTTGATGACAATGTGGAAGCTAATCTCCGTCCCTGTGGAAACACAGAGCTGCCTCTGGGGCAGTGAGAAGGAGCTGTAAACAACCAATCAATAGTTCCTCTGGCCCACTGTAGTGACTGGTCCCAGACCAGTTTGGTCTTAAGGAGGAGTGAAGTGTATAATCTAATAACTGACTTCAGTCTTTCCTGTGTAAGTTACAGGTAGATGAGGTAGAAGCTCTAAACCTACACTGTGTTTCTGTCAGGTGAAAGAAGATAAGGATGATATTCATGTTTTAGAAAAGAAATAAAAGTTTAGTCATTTTCTCATATTTTGTTAAAGATGATGTTTCTGTGGAAGACAAACTGCCAAAATCAAGAAAACATAAAAATATATAAATGCCCCAATTATTTCATTTAGTCAATAAATGAGAACAAGTTATTGTTTTTTCCTCTTTTGAATTCATATTCTGTTGCACTTTGCCTGTTCATTTTATTTCCCATTTGTTCTGATTGGTCAGTATCATTTACTTCAGGGGACTTCTCACCCTGTTTATGTCTCCAGGTGCTTTTGTGTATTTACATTTTACATTGTGCATGAACTAAAGCTTAATTATACAAATGAGGGAGTGTCGTGGGAAGAATGAAAAGCATCAGTTTGTCATACCAGAACCCTGGCTCTGCACTAGAACACAATCAGGCCAGCTTGTCCTGATTGTGTTTTTAATATATTAATATATACTGTATATGCACACATATGTATAATATGTTATACTGAGAATAGCAGAGGCCTTGTTAAAGAAGGGGTCAGTGAGCACCTGTTAATAAGATAATGGATTTGGGAGAGGGTAGGGGGTTGTGAGGTTCTGATGGATGTACCTTGGGTGTAAGTTCAAAATGAGGTCAATGAGGATTTGAGTTAACTGGGTCAATCTGTGTCCTTCTTAAGTGATTGCCTTCAGCTCCTTCCTTAAAGTACAAACCTACCAATCAGTGCTTGCATACAGCAACCAATAGATGTCGTACCTGATGCCACTTCTGATGCCTTTCAGCCACCAAACGCTACACACTCTTTAAAAGACCTAAACATAAACAAGTCTTTCTCCTATCCAACGTCCCGCTGTTGACACAGAACTATAGAGAATAATAACGGAGACAAAGTCCACTGAAATACTGCACAGTTAAAGGACTAGTTCACAACTAAGAGGACAGAAATTCCTCGGCTCTGTCACACTAACGAGAAGCCACCTTTACCGTGCATGAGAACATGCAGGCACTCGGAGATAAATAAGAGAGAAAATATTGATGTTCCACAGCATGATCCTGTAACGGGCTCGGGCTGAAATCTGCTGCTCTTCAGCTTCAAAGAGGCCTGTGAGGCTGCACGAGTCCAAAGACAAACCTAGCAACATTTTACAGTAAAACACCTGCTGAACTCTGAGTAAGTATGGAGAGAGATCAGCTGTTTACTGACAGGAGAGACGCTCTCAGACTGCAGCAGCAGTACACAAATCACTATCTGCACTCAGGCCACATTCACTTCTGCTTTATGTCATTCTAATATCATACTATCACACACACCTAATAACAGTAAGGAAAATGATCAAATCACTTTGAAACGACCAAGAAAGAGACTTGAACTTTTGATGAAAAACGTAATATTTATTATTCAATTGGGTTAAACCACTATTAATCCTACAGCATGTTGGCTAATGGTGTTAAAGTTTTACATAGAGAAAACTGTAAACTGTCAAAAACAATTTAAGAAATTATCAACTTTATGATATCATAGAACGAATATGGATTCTAATCTGATCATTTAAAAGAGAAGCTACAACCTCAAGTCTTGAATTTCAGGGAAATACTGGCTCTTAAAAAAAATCTAGTTTCATCGTTTGCCCTTAAAAACTGTTATTTTCAAATAATAAAATCACATTAACTGAAAAATCTTGTTTTAACTACCATGTACAAGATTACTAACAATAATACACGGTGGTATTGTTATCATTTTCAGTTTTATTTATTCTTTAGAATCATAAGGTCATATCATAATCATAAGGAACTCATGACTTCACTTTTCAACCTTAGAAAACTGAAATGCCTGGTCCATCTTTATGTTATGTTTATGGTTTGAACACATAAAAAAGTCCATCAGTATCTGAATTATTAAATCATGCATAACAAAAGCTGCCTGCATCATTAGTTACAGGCTTATTCTCAACAAAACGTTAATTTTTGATCATTCAGTAGATTCGGCTAAGGATGAAGTTTATATTTTAGAGTACTTCCTCTCCTGCACATACGAACAAGTGCACCTTAATGATGGAATCAGACTCTGAGGTTTAAATAATTCAGATAAAAACTTAAGAGTTTATAAATAAAAACTTACAGATAAAGCTTGCTTTTCCACGGAGGACCAACCTCCAATCTCACTGGTGTGTTTTACGTCAGCTTGGATGAAAAATAACAGTCATCCGAGGTTTGAGAACAAGCTTCTAAAGGGACAGAAGAGGATTTGTATTTTCCCATTTTAAAAGCATTTGTTTGAGTGCTATCTGTTCCCAGTGTGCTCTGTGAAAGTCATTTGTTTAGCCTCTGAGGACTATCACCAAGCCAGCCAGAGCTTCTCCTCTCCAAATGCATTTGTTACCACTCCAGAGATCGGGCCCGTCTCAGCTGAGACCTTCACAGATCGGCTCCACCGCTGCTAATGAGCTCAGGAATCCATCAAGACACCAAATCAAATAAAGGCTCTTACTGTTTGCTTACATGATGATTTCATTGTGCTTTTTAAAAATACAGACATCCATAAAATGAACATAAAATATTACCTGGAGATAAGTTTCAGAAATCTGTAACTTTTAGATCATCTCATGCTACTTTTCATGCTAAGCTAATATTTACGTACCTTCAATTACAGGTGAGATCAACTTCTTGCTCATCTCTTATTTTTCTCATCCTTTATCTCATAAAACAACTTGTGTTGTTAAGAAATACACGAGAAGCCATTTTTAATCTCATGTTTACCTAAAGATAAATATTAGCTTATAAACAGCCTGATGTAAATAATTATTGTATGGTGATAAAATGACGATTGTTTTCTATGATTTCCTGTCCAGGCAGAGCAGTCCAGTTGATTCTGAGATTTGTGTTAAAAATAAACAAATGTTAGTGGCATTAAAACAAATATCTCAGAACAACAGTAAAGGTGAGTGGCAGAAACTTAGTACAATATTACAATATAGTTATATGTTTTTTAAGTAAAAAAGTATTTTTTAAATTCATAGGCAGAAACTTTTTGTCTGCATCATGTTAGCACTACCACTGGCTCCAGATCAGACCTTCTGTTATTGCTTGTTTGTGGTTTTTACTTAGTTTATCTAAATAACAGAAGATTCTCCTAAGAGTTTTTTTTTTTTTTCTTCGTTCTGGGAGTTTGTAGAAACAGGACAAAGCAAAAAGTCAAACACTGCAAAAACTATTGTAGCTATTATTGTTGGACAACAAGGGAAAATATACAACTCAATAATGAATTATTCGTTGAAATGATAGAGTTTTATAGGATTTGAGTCATTTTTATCATCTTCTTTAGCATTCAACAACATGAGGAGTACAATGAAAAACAAAGATGAAGCCGAGTCCTTTACATTATTTATGTTGTGTCTCTGATCAGCTAAGATGCTGACCAAAATAGCCGGAGTAGCTCAGGGTTCTGGGTTGGGGAGCGTCGGTCTCTGAGTGGATGAAGTTAACCTGAATGTTTCCTCTGCTCTTGTGGGACTGTGGAGCATGTCCAGCTGTTTCTGTACTTTGTTTTCTCATAACGTCCCCAGCTCCCTCACTGGATCAGCACTCCTGTCCAGAGGCGTTGGTCTTTACTGCAGCAACGCCTCAGGGCAAAAACACACCTCTTCATTAAAAGGATCCCCGATTGAAGAGACATGTTGCTCTAAATATGTTGCAAAGTATCCCCGATACATGAAAACATAGTTGAAACACCACGTTTGGTTTATTTTAGGGATGTCCCGATACATCTTTTTCAATTCCGATACAATACCGATATTGCAGCCTTCAGTATTGACCGATACCGATATCAATCCGATAGAACATCAGCATGAATCATACATGCTTTTACCTTTTTTACAGTGTGGAATGTTTGCAAAGCTTGATCAAATGATATTTCTATCCCATAAAAAAATAGTGCAAACAAAATGAACATAACTCTAATAATGAGAAGAAAGCAAATAATAGGTTGTTTAACTAAAAGGATGACTACAATTCCTGCTTATAAGACAGACTGCTGATATCGGAGATTTTTGATCAGTCCGATATAATCCGATACAGGTTTTCTGGGGGCCAATATCCGATATTTCAATATCAATATCGGGACATCCCTAGTTTATTTACATCATTTTAACATTTTTAGCACTATTTTTGAGGACTGGGCGCAGCCATGTTTTTGAGCGCGCAAGGCATTGTGGGAGTATTACGTATAGTGGTGCTGCCGTCAGCTTACGGAGCATAGTTTCTGATACTACAACGCCAAACTGTGCAGTTTCTGGTTGTGATTTCCAGTCGAAAGGCAACAGAGGAACATATCTCAGTATATCCACAACTTTCCTCACGAGAAGAAAAGGAGAAAACCATGTGATGATGCGTGAGCTTCCTAAAGACGACAGCTGCTCTCGCTACAGGCTTTCATGGAGAACTGTAAACAACACGCTTCCTGATCACCGTGGTTGTGGATAATGACCCAT
Organism: Callopanchax toddi; assembly: GCA_006937965.1. Taxonomy (NCBI): domain Eukaryota; kingdom Metazoa; phylum Chordata; class Actinopteri; order Cyprinodontiformes; family Nothobranchiidae; genus Callopanchax; species Callopanchax toddi. Next base: position 76,419 of record SSNR01000482.1, read on the forward strand.
CAGACACAGTTTAAAAACGGAGGAGACGGACAGCGGATCAGTGGAATCAAAGTAAGCGATCTATAACGGTTACCTTTCTGCTGGGGTGCTAAGCTAACACAGCTAGCAGTTAGCAGCTGCAGCTCGATAACTAAATCACTTAAAAAGACTTCAAACTGCAGCGGTGATTTGTTTTATGGAAGCGACGTTCACTGAAGGGGCTTTTTATTTGTATTTTAGTTTTATTTTGAATCTGTTGTTTCATAGTTAGCTGAAGACAGATCAACACTGGACCGGTGTTCTGACTGGTTGTTACAGCAGCTGGACCGTAGTAACACTGACCTGTAAACATGACTAAAGTGGAAAAAACCAGTCTCTGATCATTTCCTCGTGGTTATTATTTAGATGCATTCATTTTCTGAAGATCGCTGGCCGTTCTGTCTGTCTGTCACGGTGTGAGTAAATAGATCGCCGCTGCTGTCAGAGGAGGAGGAGGAGGGAAAAAAACATTGGTAGCTTCTTGCAGCTGGGATGAGTTTGTGTGTAACATTTTAACAGCATTATTATTTTTACGTGGGCTGCGTCCTTTGACTTCAACTATTGTTAAAGGCATACTCAGTAGCCAGGTAAACAATGTAGCTTTTAACGTTTTTTTTTAAAGCCTCTTAACAACGTTTCAACATAGTGTAACCATAAATATATTGTGGAGATTAAAAAAACCCGACAGAAATCAATAAAGTAGCTGTCCCACAGTTCTCTAAAAACTTCAGCCAATCCTATCGTTCGGACCGAACGATAGGATTGGACAATCCAGCTGTCTGTCTGCCGCATTTCCTCACTGCTTGGATTGGCATTAATCTGCCCGGACACATTTTCCGTCTGAACATCCCGGAAGTGAAAGGAGGACAGAATTAGCAAATTAGCAGTCGGTTAGAGCTTCCATTTTAAGATAAAAATACCAGAGTCCCCCCAAAAAACATCTTTTCAGCTAGCAGAAAACTAAAATCCTTTGGAGGTGAAAAGAGGAAAAGCTGGGGGAACAGTGTTATCGTCGCAAAACGGGGTCCCATCCCGGGGGGAGGCTGGCTTATGGATTTTACCCGACGGGAGGGGTGAGTGCGCAGAGTCGTGTTTCTGTAAACTAGCTAGCAAGACCTCGTTTGTTTACCTGGCTACTGAGTATGGCTTTAATAATTAAGAATTGCTGTAAGCAGCTGCATGAACAAGTGATGTAACCATAGACATCATATGGATGCAACCATGTGACGTCACTACCCAGGACGCTTTGGGAAGTAAATAACAATGGCTGCCTCCTGATAAATCATTTTTCTTTAAATATTACTTTAAGGGAAAACATTTGGCTTGTTTTTCTGCCACATGTTGACTCATCACAGCAAAATAAATGTTTTAGGGCAAACTTGACGTTTCACTCGGGGTTCCCTTTAAGAACGATGGCTGAGTTTCATTGCTTTTGGTTGGAATGTAAAAATATTACATTTATTTGTTGAAAAGTATATATAGGTTAAGCTTTTTGCCATGTAAAGCATTTAAAGCTGCACTCATTGATTTGTAAACAATGTAGCTTTTAACGTTTTTTTAATGCCTCTTAACAACGTTCCAACATAGTATAGCTATAAATATATTGTGGAGATTAAAAAACCCGACAGAAATCAATAAAGTGGTTGTCCCGCAGTTCTCTAAAAACTTCAGCCAATCCCATCGTTCGGAATCAAATCCATCAGATCAAGAAAGTTTTACAAGTTTTATTCTAGATCCACCAATAAAGCTGGGTCTTCAGAAACCCCTCCCCTTGTGAAGGTTACAGAGACCCAAATCAACAGCAGTTAGTATTTAGAGTATTTATTTATTGATAGTATTTCCTTGTACAATGTTGTGCTGAAGTACCATTCGTCCCCAAAAACTTGTAAGGGATTTTCTGGCTATGAAGTGCTTTTTAGGTATAAATAATAATAATAATAATAATAATAATAATAATAATACATTTTATTTAAGGCGCCTTTCGAAAACCCAAGGTCACCGTACATGTGCAGACACAATACAAATAAATACAAGAACATAGCAACAAGAAACCATAAAACCAGTTAATACACATCACTAGCTTCCTGTACAGCCTCAGTTTAAAGAAATAGCTTTTACATTTAACCTGACTGATGAGCTAACAGCTAGCCTCAGTATAACTTTTAGTACTGCTGTCCAAAATGACTTCAAAGTCCAAAATTCCTCTGTAATTAAAGTGAACTAAAACTTCACATGACCATCAAATTCAGCTCAACAGAAACATTCAGACCTGACAGCGTAGCAGCCAGGTACTCTAATAAGTATTTATAACCTCGCTCTACACAGAAACACTTTTCATCCATTGGACATTAGTGCTGTAGCTGATAACATCCAGCATCTTTAAACATGGGAGTTATTTCATCAACAAACCAAAAATCCTCTAAATAATCAACTGAATGTAAATCCATTTAATGTAATATATTACAAAAAGCTTTATTTATGAATCATCAAAATGTTAACACTTGTTGCTTCACTACAATACTTCTGACTGCTCTTCCATCTAACAGACAAAGTGAAGAAGCAGAAGCCACACAAGGTGTGGTTTGTGGCTTCATGCCCTACTTGTGTCTTCACTGATAAACAATCATAGTGAATGAGACTGAGCATGTAAACGTCCCCGATGTGCGTGTCGAACACCTCAGCTAAAAACGTGCTGGGCTTGTTTTTGTCTGTTAAACTGCCAGGGCAGCGCCTCTATGGGAGGAAAGAATGCCTTCCTTCAGCGTCACAGCAGGGTGTGTGTGTGGGGGGGGGGCTCCTCGGTGCCAAAACAGGATGCAGGTCTCACCTTATCATGGCAGCTCATCACGCCCTCAGCCTCATTTCTGTTTGGACTAAACAGACAAACAGCCGATGCGGCCGGACTGGAAGGCATCTTTACTTCTCATCAACCTGTGATTTAGCCGTTTATCTCTCTGGTGTTATCTCGGTCATGACTGAATAACTGCTCTCTCTCTCTCTCTCTCTCTCTCTCTTCCTACACATCTCATTTACCAGCTGGACGTGTCTTCCTGTTCAGCAGCCATGTGACTTAACACATGACCTCCCAGTTGAAGGTCTATCCTGAGACAGAGCCTGGGTTAACCTCACCAGCTGCTAAAAGCCTGCATCTGTCCGTACTGGACAGGTGATGTCATCAAACGCCCTCATCAGGCTTCATTTGACTAAAAGAGAAAACGTTATAAAAAACATTATCTGCTCCGGTAGATTGATCTTAGGATTTCAGACGAGTTGTTTATTAGAATGCTCTGAAACGCCGTCCTCAAGCCGATCATCTCTTATGCCGCCACTCCCAGTGTAAACTAGAGCATGATGTGGCTGTTCGCTGCATCCTAGCTCCATCACGTGTACTGAGATTCTTCATCTTTAACAGATAAAAACAATGACTCAACCTGTAGGTGCATACCAGGCATACCCTGTCTGTTCCAACAGACTAACCGGATGAGCTCACAGGGCTTGTGAGAGCTGGTGTCCTCCCTGAAGTGGTTTGGAGCGGACTGAAGTGATCGATAGAGCAGACTCATTCAAAGAGCAGCATTAGGGTTTCTTCTCTATCTGCAGATGAAATGCTGCTGATTTTACACGGATGGGACCTGAACTGCGTAGGGATCTGAAGTTTGGTTTATGGTAACATTGATGGCTGTTGAAGAATCAGTATATTGACAAAAAGGAACATTTTGCCATTTTCTTAATAACGATAATATGACAAAATCTGAATAACCAACATAAAACGAAAGTTTAATCACTTTTTCTCTTTACTAACAAACTGCTATGGGGTTGAATCATGGGAAATATAGGAGATGTGTAAAACTTAAAATCAATGGATGGTGCCATTACCCAACATTCTCTGATTTAAAGACCTTAAGGAAACATTTTGAAATCTATACCAACATCCTAATAAACAACATAATTACTTTAATGATCTAAAGTACACTCACAGAAAAGATACTCAGAATGTCATCAGAATACTTTCACCTGAAAAGTAAGTGGGCCGTTCAACAGGTCCCTGAAACCATAAGTTAGGAGGAATCTTCTCACATATGCCAACAGCAGTTTGCCCGTAGGTCTTAAGTCAACAGTAACACAATCAAATAGTTTCGGGGCAGCTTTAAAACCTTGTTTTACTCGTCTTTATTTCAACACGCTGCAGTGTTGAGGCTCTGAGCTCCCAGGTGTCTGAGTCAGATGTACTCCAGAAGGATGGGTAGAGGCCCGTAGCTACGGTTGGACCAGGAGAACGAGATCATTTGCTTTTTATTACAGATATAGACAAAAGGGATAAGGCGGAGCATGCAAAGAGGCAGAATAATCAACTGAAAGCAGGCAGGAGATCCCCGGTGGTTACAGATCCCATGACAGCAGTCAGAGGGTTTATATTATGTGGCAAACAGTCCGAGCACTTTGTAAATTTGTCTAAGCAAACACTGTGAAAATGTCTGTCCCCGGCTCCAACAGCCACAGGCAGATACACACTGACAACAGATGGCAGGAACATTATCTGGTAGAGCAGGTTCACCAGCAGGAAGGAAGCGCGCTCGTATGGGCATTTATGTTCTCCACACTTTTAGATCAAATATGCTGCAAAAAATAACCAGATTTTTATTTTAATCTTGAGAAATGTGTATATTTAGACCCTATTTGTAGAAACGGTGCTCTGATTTAGCTGAACGGGTGTGTGAAAGTCAGAGTCCCTACGTGTGAATTTCCTCTTCAAGGTTAGACTGGATCTATACTGGTAGTGAGAGAATCACCGGGAAGTTTGAATTTTAGTCCAAATAAGGTTTTTAAAAAGTGTGGAAACGTATGGGTGATTCCCAGGAGATGTTCATGTTTTAAACCTGTAGTCGTTTCTGCTTCATGCTGAGTTAACGAAGACAATCCCCCCAGCAATAAAAGTTTAACTCCATGTAGTGAAACTACGTTCTGAACATCTAAACTAACACTACAATATGTTTTATTGTTTGAGATCTAAAAGCAGTAGCTCACAAAACAAGACTAAAATCGCATTTTCTACTAAACTTGGGCCAGTGTTGACCTCTGGCCCAGAGGAGTGCTGCAAGAAATCCTGATGTCCAAAAAGCTTTAATAAAAGAGAAACGGAGCGTTGAGAGAAGAGAGGAGCTCTGGCTGTGAGCTGATGTAACGGCCTCTGATGGGTGACACCACGAAGTTCCCGTTAAAAGTAAGCATTACTCATGTGCAGCTTGTGATCAAGAAGAAACTGAAGTGAACCTCTGCCTTCTTTTTCTGTCTGCATCACTTGCCACAGGCTCCATAGCTTCCTTTTTTCATGAAAGACAAAAAGATCAGAACCAGAAAAAAGTCCTCTGGTTGAAACACTCAAAGGACTTCACCTGTTATTAACAAAACTGCTCTGTTTGCAGAGCCGTGGAGGTTCGGAGGGCCCTCCTCTACAGGGACCAGCCCGCTGGGCCCCCCTGGTTCCCATGAGGCTCTGAAGGCGACAGGCTTTGACTTGCAGGGTGAAGTTGAGTAAAACTCCCCAGACATCGCCAAGAAAAGACACCACACCTCACTGTGAGAGGCGAAGGCATGAAGCTAGCCCAGGAAGAGAAAAAACAAGCAGAAAGTGAGAAAAAATAAAATATTCCTGAAGATTCAGCCTTCAGTAACAGAGCCCTGTCTTTCTACGTATGTCTTATGTTACGAGAGGAGGATTACATTTGACTCATTATACTGAACTGTTTAAACATTCAGGTGTTAAAAAAAATATTATTATTACACAAATGTATTATTTTCAAAAAATGTCCTTAATTCTGGTTTTCCCAGGGAAATTCACCAGTTTTCTGAGTTTTATGTTGTTGTGACCCAACCATCAAAGGCTGACACTTTAGATGTGAATACTTCACCATATTATCAGTTTGAATGAGAAAAGAATTCACATCAGGATGATGTCTCTGGCCATGTAGACAACGATAATAAGCTGCATTAGTCATTAGGCTGTTAATGAAGCAGCATTATGTGGGCATGTGATGTGATGACAATCTGAACAAAACAGGATTTATTGAGCCAATCGAGGGCAGACAACAGAAAACTAGAGTCGCCCCCCCCCCCCCTCCTCCATCCTCCTCCTCTGTGAGCTAAAGGTTAATGATGAAGAGCTGAGGCTGAAGAACAGATCGGAGAGAAGCGAGATCATTGAATCTGATGGGAGTAACAGTAGGTGAATGGTGACATTTGTTTTGTTAGAAAACATGTTTAAAAGTATTTTCTTAGTTCTGCTGAATTTCTGGATAAAATCTGAACAGAAACCAGAAGAGTGTGTGTGAACGGGGGGGGCTCTTCCATATGGAAGCAGAAACCAATTAGAAAACTTCCACCAGCAGCAACAGCAAAACAAAACACACAGATCAACACCCACCGCCGCCCCGTGTCGCCTCTTAATTCACTAATTTTATGCAGGTATGCCCACCGTAGTGTAAAACCATTTTTCATAATGGCAGCTTTTGCCAATAGCCCGTCTCAAAGCACGCGCCCGATGTTGCTCCAATAAAAATTGATCTGGCAGAGCCGCAGCGCAGCGAGGTGATGTGCACACCCCATTAATGCTGGCCTACAAGCTGAGAGGCTGAGCGAGGTCGTCCCCTCGGCATACTCTCAAAGCTCTGCATGATTCAGTAGGCGAGAGCCAATTCATCGATTCTTCATAAACTTGCAGATGAGAGGCAGTAATCAGTGAATCCTCAAAGCTTCGTCTCAGCATCAGCATCGTGTGATAAAAAATGCTCAAATCAGCATTTTAACTCACATCATGACAACATATCTGGTGTTGGTGAGGAACTTTTAAACTTTGATTTAAATGTATTAGTTTACTGAATGCTGAGCTCCTCTCAGCTGTTTAACGGAGTTGATTTAGTCAAACCTTGAAAACATCATGTGTGAACTCACACTATCACAGTGTGATCCATTAATACTCCTCTCAGCTAGAAACACATGGAATTTTAGATTAATATCTGAAAAATGACTTATAGTCAGACATTTGTGTGTCAGCAGCCATTTTGAATGGCTTGACTCTAAAACTAGAGCTGCAGCTATCGAACGTTTAGTGATCAGTTATTCTATGGAATAATAAACCCACTTCCCACTTTCACCTGTTAAAAGCTGATCTCAGATCAGAGTGCTCTCATGTACGAACGTATATCCAAGTGCCGCTAAAGCTCAATTAAACGATTATTCAGCCTGTTAATTTATTTAAAGGTCCATATTCTGCACTTTCTCTCCACTCTCAGTTACATCTCAGTAACAGGTCAAAGCTCTGATTGGTCAGACTGACCCTGAAGTTCACTTTAATTGACAAACTTTAAAGTGATTTAAGAAGCTTGAACAGTGTTTTATGTGCTTGTTGTTTGAACATCTACTTATTGATTAGTCTTTACCAGGAATAGTTCGATTGAGTTTCAAGGGAGTCATGGATTCTAATGTGTGGAGGAACCCGGAGTACCAGGAGGAAACCCACGCATGCATGGGGAGAACACGCCAACTCCACGCAGAAAGACCACAGCCGGGATTCAAACCTGCAACCTTCTTGCTGCGAGGCAACAGTGTTAACAACTGGGCCACCATATGGGCTTCGTGGTGGCCCAGTTATTATTATTATTACAAATTATTTAATAGTCAAAATCATTTTTAACTTAAAAACAATTAAGATTTGAACTAACTCTGGGAAAACCTGCATCAATAAATCAAATATTTCTGAAATATCAATAACTGTGCAGCTGGAGATGTTGTCTGATGTATTCACTCATATCTGGTGTCTGTTTGGAGGACCACAGCCTGTAGAGGGAACAAGGGTGTACCAAGCATTTAACAGCACACACTGTACGTATCAAATATTATTAAAACAGCATGATCAGTCACATGGAGGTGTTACTGATATTAACTGACCCGAATAATCATTTTAATCTATTCCCTGCATTATTTAAGACTAATATTCTTAATCTAGGAGCAGAAATCAAACAAGCCCAGGCATAAAAGGAAAAAAACAAAACAAAAATAAACCTTCAAAATGTGGCTTTAAAGCGTGGCTAACCTTTAGCCTTCTGTTTGATTTGCTGTGCCAGACGGGGCTATATTTATCCAGTTTCACAAACTATTGAATGTGTGCTTTCACTGAAGGACCCGAGTGCCCCCTCCAACCAAAGCACACAAAGACAAACATTTGTCCTGAGACGCTGCCCTGGTCGGCTGGTCGCTGAGTCACAACAGGCAGCGTTTGGCTGGACTCTGGTTGGGTTTCATTCCAGTGGTTACAGAAGTGCTCCAGTGAGGTTTCACTGAGTGGTGCTGCTGCTAACGGCTGCCAGAGGAATTCAACCGAACCCAACATCTGAGTGCAGGAACAGAACGCAGCGTCTCTTGAATATGGCATGATGAAATGTGAGGAAAATCACACACACACACACGCACACACACAGAGTCAGACTGCAACCCTCACTGCCTATTAGCCCTGGAGTCCATGAAGCAACAGGCTAGCAACAAACTTGAGAACTAAGCGTCAAATTCTGCACTTCTGAGGACTCAATTCAGATGCCATTTATGGTAAAAGAATCCTGATAAATGCATCTAACAGAAATCAGACTGGAGACTAAAACACAGATTCACTGGATCTCCTTGTGTTCGCTCATAAGTTCTATCTGCCACATCATAAAACCTGTGAATAAAGCTTATTTTTATAAAGTGTATTTTAAAATAACATTTTTGTAACAATTGTATACATTTTTTAATTCCCAGATTGTAGTTTTTTTAAGGTAAATTTCTAAAACATACATTTTACAAGCTAAAATGTAATAATTAAAATTATATTAAGGTCCTATTTTACATATTTTCCTCACCTTACTCTCCAAATAAAACTGAATATTTAACTTATTACATCACCTGGATTACATTTGATTCATGACTAACCCAAAAACTAAATATAAAGAAGTGGATTTGTTATTTCCCAAACAAAAACAAGCTCTGAATACAAATGCTGAGGTTTCCAGCAGCCTCTGACCCTGTAGCTGAAGCAGATGGAGGCAAATCAGCGGGGATCAGTGGAAGACACTCAGAGAATCACCTTGACCTCCTGTAGAGTGCAAGCAGCTTAAAGGTGGCCTAATAACGGAGTAACACAGGTAGCAAACACATTACACTCCATGTTTTCTGTCCACATATAGAAACTGTGTGTTTCCCTGCTCAGGTAAACAGGATGCTGTTTACATCTCTAAAAAGGTCCCCTACAGAAATCACCATGTTTAGGACCTGTATAATCACTGCAGCCTATACTTCAGCTCTAAGCTACGCTTCAGCTCAGACCTGTAATTCAGAGCAGGCCTACACTCTATACCTCCTGGACGACCTGCTGTATCGTGTGCTGATGATGAAAGCTTCAGGGTCAACGAGGCTGCAGCTGCAGACGGATTCAGACATCTTCCTAAGTGAGGTCGTGTTCTTCACGAGGTTCACGGCACTGAAAACTTCAGCATGCAGGTGCAAAAAAAATGCTTTTTATTTGATAGTAAATGAACTTAATCTGGAGGTTTCCTGTGCCACGCTTGTGATGACGCTTGTTATGTTGAAGCTGAAAATGTTAAATAACCAGTAGTTTTTGATGCCAAACAAAACCAGTGAGTTTTGACTCTTAATCCTAAGTAGCTGCCCTTTTTTTGCTTAAATCAAACAAGCAGAAAATACTGGGCTACACACAACCTTTGATTGTATTCATGCATATTTGTGCCAAAACAGCTACATCCCAACCAATGCTAACCTGTAACGTCTTAATATACTTGAAAAGACCGGGGGTTGAAAACCACACATGTCAAAGGCAGCAGCAGCATGTCTTCCTGGAGCTTCCCCCACCAGACTTCTGAATGGTGTGGTCCTGTTCAGGGGGAGGGGCGTGCCGGGTGCTGAGTGAGCAGCGAACCCGCCATGGCGCCTTGGTAGAGCTTACACACCAACACAGATACACCCACTCCCCCTGGACCAAGGACCGGGTCCTGGATTTGCTGCACAGTCCGGACAGAACAAGCTCTGGGTCCGGATCTGGACCGTGGTCCACCTGTTAGTGACCTCTGCAGTAGACCAACAATAAACTATGCATAGGTAATCTCCTAAAAATGAATCCTAATGACTTAAAGAGGTTACCAGATTTTAAATAATTACAGACGTATTTCAAAACTGTGCTCTTTCACAACTGAAACCTGATCACCATAAATGTGTTAACCACGAAGTAAAACACAACACAGTCTTTTGAAGTCATTGCCTATTTGACCCAGACATTACGCTGTCACAATGCTGCTATAATACGAACATTTAGAAATATGTTCATCTGTGTAGCTGCAGGACAAAGTTGTGGTTCTCTGTAAGGTGTTCCTGCTGCACTGACACTTCTAGCTTCATCACAGGCTTTACTGTATACTTGAAATCTATTATGACATTATTAAAGAAAAAGCTGCTGACCGTGATGGTGTGTTATTAGGAATAACTACCACCTGTTGTAGCATCTCCTCTGGTCTTTAATGATCGTTTTGGGGGATAAAGGTCAATTCATTATCAGCTAAAATGACATTTATTTTCTTGATGATTAAAGCTGTGAAAGTAATGCAGAACAGCTTGAAAGTATACATTCATGTCTACTTTGTTTAAAAAATGTTTAAAAAAAGATGACTGACATGTTTTCTGGTAACATTTAGAACCCAATCGTACCCTCAGATCAACAGGAGCCCACAGCTCAGTAACATAACCACACAGTGGCTATAACTAGGGAATAAAAAGCCTCAGGTCTACGTTTGAGGAGCTGCCCTGTTGAACTTTACAAGAAAAACATGACTAACCGTATCTCTGCACTGATTAACAGTAAGGGTTTGTTGTGGAGCGAGAGCCTGCAGCACATGTGTGCCAGTTCATTTCCTCAAGGTCTGCTGTGAGAACACCTCCCTCTCCTCCGGTGCAGCCCACACGTGGAGAGATTACATCTTTTATTTATCACTTCTCCGTTCTATTTTTCCAGCAAATTCCAGGCTGGAGAGCAATCAGCCACGAAAGCCTCCCTGCGAGTGTGTGGACTACTGTTATTCCTCTGAGGAATGCGGCTCGAGCCCAGATTGGGTTTCTTTCCTACGCACACGCCTCACTTATATCTGGGGATATAAAGGAGTATGTTGTGTATTCACAAATATACAAAGCACACATGAAGCTTCAGCTTCTGAGGGAGGGGAGAAATCCAAGCATTCAGATTACATTACAATTCAAATCAAGCATGTGGAGTAATGAGATTACAGCCCTCTGTGAGAAGGTGTCCTGAGCCTGGTGAACTCACAGGTGACAGACTGCAACAAAATCAAATTATCCTGGCTGACCGTGTCAAGATAAAGCCGTAAACCGAGGACTGTCTCCTGGATTCCTCTGCCTCTCTGCCAGGCACACAAAGACACACCGACTGGAGGTGGACCGGTGTGAATCGTGGCCATGTGTAAGAATAGCTGAGCCCAAAACACTTCTTTTTATACAAATCTCTCCTACTTAACAAGAGAATGAATGAGTGCTTTTGTTTGCTTTCCTTTTGGAAGCAACAGGAAGCCTGAAAAGACACAAATGAACATGAAAATGGGGACAAAGTGCCAAAGTCACAATAGAAGAACCACTGCAATTGAGATGTGCACTGGGTCATTAAAATCTGAAAGGAAACAGCACATGAAGCAGATATTGATTCATGCTTGTTGACGGACAGAAGCAGGCGGGTGTCTGTTCCAAACACGGTCAGCGAGGTATGAACACGCTGACATGTGATGATAACCCAGAGGGTTTGTTCTCATTTCTGTTTTAGGACAGAGAAAACTCCCAACTTCAGCACCATAAACGTTCCAGGCACTTCCCTACGATGTGAATTTATTACACGCCTATCTGACTTGTCCCCGGCTCAGCAGCGTGTTGGTGCTTTTATCAGTTCCTAGTGTGTCCACTGATCAAACTCCACGCTGCATTTTTAATTATCATCGAACAGCACATCAACTGTTCTGCACACAGAACGACTCATTCAAATGTAATGTGTGTCAGTTGAGACCCACCCTGAGCACTTCCCCTATTACTCAACACTTTTATGTAATTGTCTAAAAGTGATTTTTAAGGTCAGACTGAGTTCTGTGGCTCATAAAAGGCATTATATAGTCATGTTTTAAACTACAGCTAAGCCTCAATGCCCCTAGGTGTCTTTATTGTGCTTTACGTCGAGGTTTAAAGAGGTTACACGCAGACAAAACATAAAATGTGGTGATTTATTTTGATTCTGAAAAACTTCTTAAATGTGTTCTGGTCATAAAGAAGTTTTTAAGCCATTACCTACTTAATGTTTGGAGTGGGGCTTTTCTAATTCCCACTGGCCCCCAAACTAAACAGGATTTAAATGCCCCAGTCAGTCAGTCAGTCAGTCACACGTCCTCATTCAGGCGCTCAGCAGATTTAAAGCCCCATTGTAGCTCCTCTGTCTCCCTTTGTTGTTATTTTATCTGCTGCTGTTGTTCACGCACACATCAGCAATAATCTGGATGTCCGGTTCGGTTCGGTCCGGTACAGCCCGGTCCCGTCACATCACTCACCGACTTGTAGGACATTGTCCACGCAGCCGCTTTCCAGCAGAGCGATGCCCCGTCGGAACGGCAGCCGCGTCTCGTCGCCGCTCTCCCCGCTGCTTCCGATCTCCTCCCCGCCGGTGTTGAAAGACGAATACATGCAAATCTCCCGTTCGCTCCTCGGGAAAGACCAGTAAACGATCCGCCTCTGAACGGGCTCCGGGATCCGCTCGAAACACTCCTCCACCCGCTGAAACGGCCACTTCTCAGCGACTCTCCTCGCCGCGATGTCCAGCAGAGACTCCGGGCTCTGGGTTCGGCTCGACTCGCCCTGGGAGGCGGCAGAGCCGCCGCACGGCGCCCCCGCGGCCCGCTGGCCTGGTCTACATGTTGCTCCGAAGCCCGGTCTACAGCAGAGTCGCTTGGCTGGGGGCTGCTGGACGCGCTCCGCCATCATAGCTCCGCTTTAACAGCGACGGAGGAAGTCAACGCACCATAAGAACGGGACGGGGAGAAGAAAAGGTTACACACGGCTTGGTTGTTGGCCGTGTATGGCCAAATTATCCTTTTAAGGGAACATGGGGGCTGGGCTTCTCGGGATGTCAAACCCCTTTGTTGACAAATTAAACGAAGGCGGGGTTTGTTCGGTTAACCCCGAACGGAACACCGACTGCTCGGTCGCTAATCCCCGTCGAGCCACGCTGAGGGACCCGAGTAAAAACAAAGTGTTCAAACCGGTTAGCAGTAGCAACGAGCCGCTCCAGACGGTGGTTTATCCGGTAAGCAGAGAGACGGTCTTTGTCTGGCAGCGAGCCGGAGCAGGCGGGATGGATGCGGGGTGTCTCTGGGCGGATACCGGCCTGTCAACAGTGGAGCCTCGTGGTTTTAGGGGGGAGGGGGCAGTGAACGCCGCACCGCCTCTGTGACATTTACGGTCCACTGGAATGTGCAGCTTTCAAGAAAATACAAATCATGATCTGGTTTATGGAAGGCCGGTGCTGCCTAAAAATTACAAAGAGTCAAAACAATTTTACAATAGCTTGAAATAGGTTAAAAAAAAGACTTTAGGGCGATTTAACTAGACATTCCAGGTAAAACGTTTTACAAATGAGTAAAAATACCAGTCTTAGTCAAAAATGATGTAAATTTAAAAGTATCCTAAGATGTTTATATGATTAAAATACGTACTTGTTTTCATAAAGGTCAGATTTTATTTAGATTTTTAAGTAGTTTTAAGCAACATTTTAATATCAATATTGTTACTCGAATTTTTAATGATCATTCATTATTGATTTTTAAAATATGTATGAATTATGATGGCAACATGTATTTACTGAACAAAAACAGCTTGAGGTCATGAGTCGCCCTGCTATAGACGGTAGACCTATCACTGGTACACAAAGGAGCGTAGTGGCACAAGGAACTGGTATGCACGCATTATTTCTGGCGCTCATGCACACCACCTGTCCTGTTGATGTAAAACATGAATGTTTTTGTGCATAGGGCTTTTTGGTTGTTTTTCTTCATTTTCACATCCTATCAAATTTAGCAGGAAATGTACAAGTGCTGCAAAAGTAGAAAGGAAACAAGTAAATACCGGTAAATAAATAAATGCTATTGATGAGCTCAAATCTGAGACTTTTCAGTTCAGTTTCTCTATTATTATTATTATTATTATTATTATTATTACTGAGTTGAGTAAAATTTGTAAAATAAATTTGTATAAGATGTTTTGCCATTTTCACCAGTAGACCTATTTACAATCTGTGTATTTCCAAGATTATTTGTAAGACTATTTCAAATCTTAAATACATTAATAATGTGTCCAAAACCTGACATCAAGTTTAAAATATAGGTTACAAATGAAACTCAGTCCATTGTGAGTGTTTCAATGCAAGTATTTGACACTAACAACATATTGTGTGTTCTTATTGAATCTTTAGAAATAAAAAAGTGAGAAACAGCACTTGATTAGTGGTTATTTATGTAATTGTCATGTTTCATAGATAAATACTCTGAATGTGTGAAATGAGGTCTACAAGCAAAGTTTTCAAATGACAAAATACTGCTCCAAAATACTACACAGTGACAACATGAATAACTAATAGTCATGTTTTTGAGAAATATAAGAAAAAATAGATGTGATCCTTCAGTTCCATCTGGTGTAAGATGATTTGGCTGATATATCTTTGAGACGGGGACACTGTTAGCACCCACTTGTTCTCCCAGGCTGAGACTTGGCTATCGATTCACTTCTGCTTGTTTGGACTAGTCCTGGTGGGGGATAGCCTGCACCCACTCACTCAGCTGGGTCAACGGCACATAAGGTTCCTTAAGTTAAGAGAATCAAGCTTCTAAAAAATTGCATTACTTTATTTTATTAGTTTTTTACAGTACATGAAGATGGTTGGATGTGCAGGAAAGCAGGATGTTCAGTCTTAGAGAACCTTGTGTTATTCTTACTGTAGGTAGAGATTCGTATAGCAGGAAAAGCTCTGTACAGCATATATAAATATATGGGGGAGGGGCACTAAAGCTACATTTTTTAGTAAATTGTGAACTTTTAATGCGTTTTTGTCTAAATTCATTGCTTCTGGGTTTCTGATCTCAGTTCAGTATTTTGCACAAAATAAAACAACTTTCAGCATCTAAAACGATCCCTTGGTGCCGATCGGCACCATGGGAAAAATCCAGAGACAATTTTAAACAGTTTTACTGAGCATAAACACACCATTATTTGTCAATATAATGAGTTTATCTGTCGTTTTCCTTCCATTTACAGTACCACCTGCAGCTCCAGCAGGACGGCATTATCACCAACCTCATTTCAGCACACTTGCTCCATGCTGTGTAAATGATTCAGGGCCCCATGTTGAAAATCTTGACTATTGTCTCATTTTACCCTGCAGACAGCAAAGAAGAAGGACAGTAATGACAGCCTATTCACTCAGCATGGTGGGAACAGTGGGTGGGCTGGGACAGGAAGACAGCACAGACACAGAGCCAGGCTGTGTGATGAGGACTGGGTTTGTGCTCATTTTTTAGGCATTTGGATGGATCTCCTTTACACTGTGTGGAATTTAAAATTCACCCATGATAATAAGAATCAGTTGTTTTTCATTATTTTTGTTTTGTCAGCACATCTTTTTGTTAAATGCTGTCATCCAGCGTCCTTTCCTCTCTATAGGTCTGTGTTAGTTTTTGCTCACATATTCTAAATAATAAACCCTAAATAATTAAGATGTTCTATATTTTATATCATTTTAACTTTTTGTAAAAACCCAAGCATTGTTGGATGGATTGTTACTGTAAGTCCATTAATTAATGTCATTTTCACAGTGGACATGATGATGTCACTTGGCCAGGTTAGTCAATCACATAAAGTTTTTTAAAGTGTTTTCATTTGAAATAATATGTAATGGCAGGACATCTACAACCTCTTCCATATGGTCTCTGATTTTTTCCCCTCCTCTCATCTTGTATTTTATCACCTCTACTTTGAAATCTTTACTGTGTTTCAGTAGAGTGAATATTAAAAACATAGTTCAGATCTTTTAAAGCGTGTTTCTGAAGAAAGATTTGAACAGTTACTATTGTCTTTGTTGTAGATAGATATCAACCTAAGTTTGGACAAATAGAGATTAGCCCTGACTGGACTGACAAGCTAATGGCTAGTAGCTACAATCAGGGTCCATTTCAAATCAGATTACTACAGTCTTAAAACAACTAATCCTAAATATTCCAGAATGCAAACTATTTTATAAACCATTGCATTAGTTTTGCATTACACATTATTTACATAAATTCTATACTTATGTGCAGAGCAAATATCACCAGCAACGGCAGCCTGGGGCACTTCCTGCAGAAAATATCAGCACGATTGGTGAGAGGTGAGAAGTTAAATATATTTTTGATCGTGTTGAAGTGTGTTTCTGTGTAAAAGTTACATGCAACCCATTGTAGAATGGCCTGTGTTTGGAGAAATATCGTTTATGAGCTTCAGCACTGGTGAGCTAACCAGTTTGAGTGCAGCCAAGTGTTTTGCTGCCACCTTAAAACAGCTCCTTTCATTTTATACTGGATGTAACTTTATGTGAACTATTTTCTAATAACATTACAACTAAAATGACATTTTGGAGATTGAAATCGTTTTGAGAAAACAGCAACACAACACAACACAACACAACACAACACAACACAACAGCTTATCAGTCCTGAAGGTTGTAAACTTTATTTCTACAAACAAAGGCTGTTCCGGGGGTATTTATCTATAACTTTACATAGAAACACTTCATATAATACTACTATAAATACTGTATTTTCAGTCCTGATGATACCTGTATTCTTCCTATAGGTAGTTATGCGTCTCTTTGTCTGACTGATCTTCCTCTTGGCTTATTTACTGAATGTGTTAACACTCATGGTGTTGATTTATTCTGATGTCGTCTTTGAGTTGAAACACATTCATCTTGTCCACAATAAATAGGAAGATGATTGCAGTGAATACTGGTTCTCTGTGTGCTGATTTCTGTGTATGACTGCACAGACCTTCAGTTCATCCTTGCTATTTGTTAGCATGGGAATGCTCCCTCTGGGGTGGGAATGAGTTTCTACCTGACCCTAACCCTTGGTGTCTTGTTATCAATTGAAGATCAATGACAGATCGGGGCTTCGTCTTCAGTAATGAGGGCGTTGCTCTGGTCTAACGATGGAGCTGAGTTGAAGCTCTCAGTTTACTGGTCCGTCTACATTCCAGCCCTCACCTATGTTCATGAGATGTGGATCATGACTGAAACAATGAGATCCTGGATACAAGCATCCAAAATGACCTTCCTCCATAGAGTGGACAACCTTAGAGAGAATGTGAGGCGCTCTGCCATCCAGGAGGAGATCGGAGTAGAGCTGCTGCTCATCAAAAGGAATCAGCTGAGGTGGTTTGAGCATCTGCTGAAGATGCCTTCTGAATGCCACCCTCTGGAGGCTTTTCAGGAACATCTCACTGGGAGGAGACCCCCAGGACTCACTGGAGGGATTATGTATCCTCTCTGGCCTGGGGACACCTTGGGTTCCCCGTGAGGAGCTGAGGAGAGGGATATCTGGACCTGTTACCTCCATGACCTGACCTTGGAAAAGCAGAAGGCAGATGGACCTTTCTTCCTGTTTGTGAATAGAATTGATCACATCCCACATGAAGAGATAAAAACATTTTAGTGTTGAGAATAAACCCAGCGTGTGCCATCTATAGTGATACACAAACTCCATATTGTGTTGTGGCTCTGTGGTTTCAGGTTTGATCCACTTTTACTGAAGTCATAGAGCATTGATTAGACATTCAGATGATGTCACTGTGCTGCAGCAGAGATCCATACTTTAGTATCAAAATGCATGCTCTAGAATAGAAACATGTTTCACTATAGATGCACAGACACTGGCTTTATGACTTTGTAGTGTTGAACTGAAGGACAGGCTGGAAACAAAAGACTGAAGAGTCTTCCTCAGCATTTTAATGAATTCAATTCTATTGTTTGCACAATAACCCTTAATTTGTTTGAACAAACTAAGCATCCTGAATCCCTGCTGTTTCTCTGGCATCTCCACACAGGAAACCAGACTAAATTCTGTGTTTGACTGGTTCAGACTTCATCCTAATGGCCTGACATACAGTTTTATATAGCTGAATGTTTATGGTCAAAAGCTTTTAGCATGATACAAATGTTAAATGTCACAAATGCTGCTGCTTTTCTGGAATTTTGCATAAACTGCAAAATGTTTTAAAGAGTGATCAGATAAATTACAGTATATAGAATTGTGAAATCCTGTCAGCAGGCAGTTCTGAGGACATCTACAGCAAAACGAGGAGACTTTTGGAGGATGGTCTGGTGTCAAGAAGAGCAGCAAAGTGACCACTTCTCTCTAAGAAAATCATCAGAGACAGACTGATAGTCTGCTAACAGTCCAAGGGCTGGACTGCTGAGAACTGCAGGGAGGTCGTTTTCTGATTAATCCCATTCTGATTGTTTGGGGAATCTGGAAAAAGGATTGTTTGGAGAAGAAAAGATGAGCGCCCCCATCGGTCCTGTGTCCTGCCAAACAGTAAAGCATCCTCAGATCATTCATGTGTTGTAGCCTCAGAACAGAATAAAGAATGGTACCAAACAGCCCCTCAGAGGAACCCCTCCCATCCTTCAGTAATAGTTTGATGATAAACAATGACGTTCCCAGCATGATGGCGCATCGGACTGCGAGGGAATGTCAGAACCAAGTGTCTTGGGAAACAAAACAAAACTTTTGGGTCCATGTCTCTGAAACTACCCAGACCTTAATCCCATGGAGAAGTTGAGGTTAATCCTCAAGAGGCAGTTGGACAAACAAAGACCCACACATTCTGACAAACCGCCACCACTCAGGATTTGGCTCAGAAGTTGATTGACAGCAAGTCAGGGTGAACTGTAGAGAGTGTGACAAAGAAGCATCAACACAGCAAATATGGACTCTTATCCTAAACTTCACTCTAAACACTGAGCACAACTCACCCACATGAAGTCACCAGTGGACAGGACTTCTTCACCTGCAGAGCTTCGCATGTTTAACGCCATCCAGGTACTCTGGCATGAAGAATCCCATTACCATGATGGACTCTCTCTGCTCAGCTAAAATGGCTCGCAAGGGTGATAATGACACTCCTGCTCACTCCTGGGGATAATCACACACACAACACAAACCCTAGTATCCGTTCACGCTGGGCTCATTTGCATTCTCATCAGTATGCATGAAATTTCTCGCTGAACTTTAATACCCTAACTGCTGCATAATACACTATAATGAGCATAAAAGTGAGGATGACAATTAAAACTCGCATTAATCACTAAACGCTGAGGGGTGGGGATGAAGAGGAGGGGAGGGAGGGAGGAGACTGAGGAGTCTGGGATAAAGAACGCCCTGGAGAGGAAGAGGATGAAAGAAAGTGAGGTGAAAAATGAAGGAAGAATGGAGCCAATAGATGTTACCGTGAAAAAGAAGAGACTGAATTAAACAGAGAGGTGAATAAAGCTCTTGGTAGAAACGTTGCCACAGGAACAACAGATGAATGATAAACAGTGGGCAAACCCTCGTCCTGTTTCCATTTCTATATTTTGATTTATTCCTTCATCAGTTCCTGTTCTGTTTTGTCTTTGGTTCATCTTTAAAGTCTGACAGAATAACGCTCACAAAGAAAGACGATTACGTTTCTTAATAATGAACCTTTACTCCCCCATCCGGCTTCCTTTCCATCGTTGACATAAATGATTTGGAGGTGATGAATATTCAGCTGAGAGCAACAAATATGATCTCATCTGGGTTTCTGTTACACCTCTGATGCCCCGCCCCCTCCCCCTCAAAGCTCAGGTGTAAATGTATTCTTTATTCTCTGCATGTGTTTGATGCTCCTTGTTGCCTGTAAATAAGCAGCGCCTGCAGTTTGTTTCTGCTTTTTAATTGATTATTTATTGGTTTTTAATGTTTTTCTGTAATTTTAGAAATGTCTGTGTTGTTGTTTGTGTGCTGTCTCCTAGACATCAAATCAAATAAATAAAATAACATTTTCTCAAATCATCAGTATACATAATATATATAATAAAGTATTTATAAGTACTTCTTCAGTTCAGATGAACAGGTTGAACAAATTATTTATGTTTTTTGTTAATATAACTTTATATCAAATAACTAAATGATTAACGTATAACTGACAATGCTCTAAATAAACACATTTAATTCCAAAAAGGCTTGTTTTCAGCTTGATGTCTGATCAGGAAATTAGTTTGAAATGCAACAAATACTGTAGTTAAATACATCATATACACCAAATAAATACACAGTACACACATCATGATCTTCACCTAACTCCTAAAACTAAACGACGACCTGCTGTAACCATCTGATACCATAACTATAACTATAAGAAGCTCCCAGCCTTCAGACTCAATTAATACACAACTCAACACACACACACACACACACACATTTTAGTTCGCATCACTATGGAAGACATTGCTCTGACTTATACAATGTGACTGTCTAGACAGATTAATGTCCTCACAACATAAGTAACACACACACTCTCACACACACACACACACTCACACACACACAGAGCCAATAATCTAATCTACATTTCTGTTGCAGAGTTGACACATTTCTTCCAGTGTTTGACCCTCTTTTGTCCTTCCAGCTGAACAGAGACGCATGTCTGTGTGTATGTGTGTGTTTGCCTCTCTCTCTCTCTCCTTTTTCTGTGTGTGTGTGCGTGCGTGTGTGTGTGTGTGCGTGCGTGCGTGCGTTCGTGTGTGTGTGTGTGTGTGTGTGTGTGTGTGTGTGTGTGTGTGTGTGTGTGTGTGTGTGTGTGTGTGTGTGTGTGTGTGTTATGAGGAGGTGTAATAAAAACTCCATCTGCATTTCCATAAATCAGACAGGCAGGTTTGTTGTCACCCAGCTGAGGGGCCTGAGAGCAAGGCCCCGGGGTCTGCAGGGATTAGAAGACGTACGTTTGAGTGAGTGTGTGTGTGTGTGTGTATGTGTGTGTGTGTGTGTGTGTGTGGACTCAGAGTATGACACATTTCCAGTAACAACACCCACAGCTCATCATCGCTGCAGTACACTTAATGTTTTAAACATAGGTCTGTGGTTTTCATGGTGTCAGTGTCTCTCTCCTCCTATGAACAAACCAGTAGGTTTTAGGGACCTTTGTGTTCTAGTCTTTTGGGTTTTGTGGTTTGTGTATTTTTGGGGTTATAATTTTGTTGTTTTGATTTTTTTATTTTATTTTGTGTTCATGCTGCAGTTTGACATTTGAAATCATTTGCGTTCATGACTATTGTTTTATGTTGTGTTATTGCTTATTTTATTACATAAACTGGCATGTTTAGAAATGTATTTTCAATAAGTTATTCCAACAATCTAATTACTTCTCTCAAAATGTAAAGAAAATGGAGCTCGTTGTCTTGAGATAAGTTGTCTTGCTCAGAAGTTTTCTCTCTGAATCTGATTTGAGTCATTTAGGATGAGTTTCATCATCATCATTATCATTATTATCATTATTATTATTATTATTATTATTATTATTATTATTATTATTATTATTGTTTTGGGGCAGCATTTAGCTCAGTTGGTAGAGTGGGCAGACTGGTAACCGGAGGGTCGCCGGTTCAATCCCCAGCTCCGGCTGGGTTAGATTGTCGTTGTGTCCTTCACCCACCTTGCCTGTGTGACTGTGTGTGAATGTTGGTGGTGGTCAGAAGGGCCGATGGCGCAGAATGGCAGCCTCGCTTCTGTCAGACTGCCCCAGGGCAGCTGTGACTACAGACGTCTGTCGTAGTTTACCACCACCGGTGTAAATGTGTGTGTGAAAGAATAAAGGAGCTTCTGTCAAAGCGCTTTGGGTGTTTAGAAAGGCACTATATAAATCCATTATTATTATTGTTTTAGTACAGACTTACAGATAAGCTCATTTAAGTTATTAAACTCAATTCCTGTGAGTTTATATAAGATCACAGTCTAGGGAGACAGTTTCTCACATGGTTTTTAACAGCTGTGTGAGCATCAGTAGTCTAGTTTTGAACTACAGTCACTGCTTGTGAATCTCTCTCGTCACTTTGTCTTAAACAGTGTTCATGATTTCAGTTGTTTTTGCTTTTATTAATGAAAAGTAAAAAATAAATTGCTGTTGGAAGTCCCCGCAGGGAGAGCTGGTGCTGCTGCTTGTGGTGCAAAAACCTAGAATTCAGTCCAAACCTGTCAAACTGATGGAGCTTCACTTTTGAGTCTGAAAGTAGAAAACTCACTGTTTCCTATCTGTCAGCTATAAATCATAGTTTGTGTTGAAAAAGATCCATTAACCCTCACGAGTCACCATGGACATTTGTGTCCATTTAGGTCATTTTATTTCTTTTCATCTTGACATCATTTTACCATGTTAATTCATTTGACACCCATTTTTTCTCTTGATACATTTTTTTATTCTAATTTTGTTGTTTCTATTTGAATAGAACAAGATTTTTTTTAAATTGTTTTTGTCCTTAAGGAGAAAAAAGTCCACTTCCAAAAAGCTGCTCTAAAAACTTTGGAGATATTTTCAGCTTTTCTTTCTGCATAAGTCTGGTAAACAACTAAAGTCCTGCTCAAAACCACTTAAACATTCAAACATTTTAACCCTTTAAACACCAGATTAATTACCGGTACTTAGTATTCTTGCTGGTTTTTATTGAAACATTTTTTATAAACACTGAGTTATTTTTACTAAATTATTTTTGGATGATTTACAAACAAAGTCTTAAAACATGATGCATTATTAGGTTTTGCATCAGTTTCAGATTTATCTTCCATTTTGAGTCATTAAGGACAATCATGTCCACTTCTAAAAACGGCTATAAAAAAGACAAGTAAATGTTTCTCCTAATTTTTTCATTGTTAAATTTGTCTGTCAATGTTGATTATTTTCAAAACAATCAAATTATACATAATGATCAAGTTTTAACCC
This sequence comes from Callopanchax toddi, assembly GCA_006937965.1. Classification (NCBI taxonomy): domain Eukaryota; kingdom Metazoa; phylum Chordata; class Actinopteri; order Cyprinodontiformes; family Nothobranchiidae; genus Callopanchax; species Callopanchax toddi. The sequence continues at coordinate 99,558 of SSNR01000482.1, forward strand.
TTTAAATGCCAGTTTGCTTAAATTGTGGTCATATTTATTATGTAAAAACATAAAAATGAGTTACTTTCTATAAAACATTTTAATCAGTCTTGGATATGTTTGAATGAGAAGGATGCTGCACAGAAACTAATCATGCATAAAGTAACTTATTTGGGTATTTCTTGACATGATAGGACTGATAGCCACCCAAAATTTGTTTTATTAAAAATCAACCCTCAGTTTTCAGGATTTTTCCCCATAAGATTTTCAGTAATCAAACTGGCATTTAAAGGGTTAAAATGAACGTTTGACTGACGTTGTTTAACAGATCTATGCAGGAAATATATTAATTAGCTAAGTGTTTATATATTATCTATATTTGTCCTTAATGACACAAGAGGGAAATGAAACTGACTGAGGGTTAAAGTGACTTTAATCATTTACATGCACAACCATTTTTAACATCATGGGAATCATGTTTATGTTTCAGAGAAAAGCTGAAAAATGCAATGCAATTTTAAGCATGATTGGTAGAACCATTGATTAAAGTTCAGTTCGTTTCTGATCATTTTCATGATAAATTTTAGAGGAAAAGAACTGTAAATGTCGTAGGACCAAAACCATGAACAGGTCTTCCATTCGTCTCACTTTTATCTCAGTTATTAGGTGAAACAGGGACAGGGGAGGAGACAAAGGGAGAAAAAGAAAGAAAAAAACCTGACCCAGAACCTCTGGGCATGTCACGCAGCAAATTAAATTAATCTGAGACTCAGAAACATCTCCAAGCACATCATTTAACTCATGTCGTCACTTATGCTCTTTTCAATTATACAAATGAGTTTTAAACTATTTTTTATCCAGAACCTTTTCACCAAAAAGTTTTTTATTCTTCCAGAATGAAGAGACCTCTCCCCAAACGACCCCCCCCTCAGAGGGCCCTTATCCCCCCCCCCCCCCCCCCCCCCCCCCTCAGAGGGCCCTTATTTCAGAGTGTGTCCCTTCTGATCAGATCCGGTGGGTTTTAGTGGTGAAACTGGTCCCACACTGACAGGCCTGAGCAGCCAGCATTCAAATGAACCAGGAAGAGGAGATGATGGCTTTCTGTTTATTCTGCTTTTAAATAATACAGCACAATAACAGCAGCACGGGTGTTGTGACAGAGCGCAGGATCCACGGAGGAATGCTTAAATTACCGATGAGAATGGAAACATCTTTTTTTAATACCTTGTTGGCTGTTAAACATTGATAAGGGACGTGCATGACCATCTACAATGAAGACAGTAAAAAATGAGCTCCCACATGGTCACTTTTTAATATTTGCAAGCATATATAGGTATTTTTTTACATTTAACTGCATGGCTTCAGGGTGTAAAAAAACAAATGACTGCCATAGTATTCACAATCCCTTAATGTGACTGTGTGAAGTCTGTGCACTGAGATTTAGCCCTAAATAATTGACACTGCTGTATTATATTGCTGTAGAAATTATTCTGCCTTGAAATGCTCATTTCACCCTGCATGTGTTTTTTAACATTTATGCATCTGAAAAATAATTGAAACGCCTGTGCGCTGCTGAATATTTAATTCACCTCTACCACTTTTCCCTAAATTTTCACAAGCTGAACGATGTCTTTTGTACCCCCCCCCCCCCCCCCCCCCCAAAAGGAAGGATATGAATTTTTAAGGCTTTTTAAATAATTAAGCCCAAAGTGTTTGGAGGGCGGCAAAGCCCTGATAAACTAATCTGAGATGGGGGAGAGGAGGAAAAAGGTCTGAGAGGGACATTAGAAATTTATTATTTTATCAGCAGCTATTTATTATTAACATAGAGAGATCCCATTAGCATTCATGGACAAAGGGGCTCCTGGGAGGATGCCCTGTGGATCTCAAGGTGATGCATTAAAACAGAAAAGTTAAAGAAGGGCAAAGTATCCTCTGCAGCCACTGATCTGCATATCTGCCAATCTTTCACTCAGTGAAGTCAGCAGGATATCTTGAGGTGAGTTGAAAACATGCAGTTAGCAAACACCGCCTTTCAAGGTTTCACATATAAAAAACTTTGAAAGCTACTGTAAGTTAAAATGCAGAATCAGAAGCAGTGAGTAAAAACACTGAACATTCTTTTGTCTTCCATAAACATTGAGAAGGTAGCAGCCAGGTGCTGCAGTCACTTCGTTAAACAATGATGAAGAAGTGTGACCTCCAGGGGTTTGCTGGTCTGGAGCATAATGTCATGGAGGAAGGACCTCAGCAGGACCTCAGATTGTCAATCTGAGTAAAATATGCATCAAACAAGAGTTCATCTTTTTATTATTTTGTTAATAATCAAGACAACACCCAATCTTCCTGGAAGTATCCCACTAAGGTTTTCCATTGTCAGACAGTGCTAACATAATTCAATAAGGGCAGCAGTTGCCAAATGTTTAAATTGCAAAAATATAACTTGTCACAAAATTTGCTGCCTCAGTTTTTATGATAGTTTGCATAAAATCTAGAATGTTATAAAATTGATTGCAAAATGTCCGTTTGCTATGAAAACAAACATCATCCAGCTGTAGGGTCAGGGCTCCACTAGTGCAGAGTTTGATGCCAAGAATGGCAGCAAAGAAGCTTCTTCTCTCTGAGCAAAGCTTCAGGGACAGACTGAGATCAGTCCAGGTCCAGGAGTTGGACTAGTGAAGACTGGGGGAAGTCGTTTTCTCTGATAAACCTCCGTCTGATTGTTTGTGGCATCCAGAAAATGATTGTCTCGAGTAGAAAAGGTGAGAACTCCCATCAGTCCTCTGCCCTGTCAGTGTGGGGTTGCTTCTCAGCTATGGGAGTGGACTCACTCACAGACTAGCCTCAACAGCTGATGGTACCTAAACATCATCCCAGAGGAACTCCTCCCAACCACTGACTCTGTACTCTGTTGTGAGGAGTTTTTTTTAATTCTTTAAAATTAGACAAACAGACCTCTGCAGTTATTAAATCAAGCTTCTTCCAAATAAGACTCATTTCTAAGTGAAGCTGTGTCTCCATCAGCAATCTGGAAAAAGGGATTCATGCTTTTATTACATCGCTCTTGGATTCAGGGTGTGATTTGGGAAGGAGGATGAGGGGATTTACCCCCCTCTGCTTTTGATCCCCCCTGTGGTCATTCATATTTTAACCCTGGTGGGGATACGTTCTTTGTTCCTCTCTCTGGTCAGACAAAGTATATTTCGATGCACTGGTTATCTGAAAAGAGGATAAGACAGTGGTCCTAACAGGACTGGCCGTTGGGCGTACTGGTATTTGGCTGATGGTAGATTTGGGTTGGGTCACGTAGCACAGGACACTGCTAAGAGTACAGCTGTGAATGCTCAGTGGTACACAGACATTTTACACAAACTGCGCACTGCTTGGATCACTGTAACTCATTTTACGAGGGCTGTAGGGTCAGACATGGCCCATCTTACAACAGGAACTAACAGATAGATGTTCCTAAATCTGGATTAAAATCTAAAGCTGATCAGACCTTTATCCACCCCGGACCTGGATGAGTCTTTTAACACTATGTTTAAACCCCATGTGGCCCACGAGCCGCACTTGGCCTGGTTTAACATCATGTTTACACTTTTAATACAGACTTATTAGAAAGTTACAAGATCATTATTAGGCTGCAAAGATAAACGATTAATGGATTTGCCAAGCATAATTTTATTTCTGACTTTATTTAAAAATAAAAAAATTAAACATAATTTAAAACTTCAAATAGGGAAATTGTTTTTGTTAAATACATGTCTAATTAATGAACATTTTTCATGAATTTCTGGGTTTTGTAGTTTCATCATTCAACCTGATTCAGTAGTCGTTCCTGTGGAGAAATCTGAGTTTTGTCAAAATATAAAAACTGTTGAAAGTCAAGCATGACCAAGCATCCAATATCTACCAGTCCGATGTGGAAAAGGACCTGCGATGAGCTGAGGAGTCTGTCCCTCCTCTCCTCTCCTAAATCTAATCAGAAACCAGCTGAGAAACAGGCCCAGACTCACTTCCATCTCAGCAGCTTTCACACACAGCAGGCCGCTAGAAAAAGATCCTCAAGTCAATCATGTTCTGCAAATTTCATGAGCCGACCTTCCTCCTCCTGAATTTCTAAACAGGGTGTCAAAGTAATCAGGGGACTTTGAGCGTTGGATCAGAAAATCAGGCTGAAAGCCTTTCTTATTCAAAAACCATTTTCTTCTTATCTCACCGTCGTACTGCAACAGAACCATGTGTCCAGCCCCAAAATCTCATTACACTCTATTTAGGGGTGGGAAATGTAGCACCACAGGACTGCCTTTCACTGTGTGTAGCTACTTGAAGAGAATTGAAAAGAGAGAAAATACAGAGCTGACAGTGGTGCTAACAACTGTGTAGTTTGCAGGACTCCTATGAGCTGAAAAAACAGAAACAGGTGGAAAAGGTAAAACGAATCCCCCCCCCCCTGCTGTCAGAGAATACCACGCTGAACACTGGACAGCTTACCTGAGACTGCAGATAATTAATAACTAGGCTAGATAAATATGACCTACACTCGTTGCTGAAACCTCATTGAAAAAGTACCTTCTACATTTCTCTGAATGCTTATGGGATGTTTGGCTACAAACCTTAAAGAGTCACATCCCCCACAAAGAGGAGACTAGAAGCTAAGATCAAGGCAACACGGAGAGAAATTAACCAGCTGTTAGAAAGATGCAACGAAGAAAGACCTTTTTATGGAAATGCTACAAATTGTCTTTAGAGACAGCTCTGGCTACCCAACCAAAGCACTCTAGAGAAATGGAAGCAATGAGAGTAAACTGAGCGCTCTCTCTCCACAGCAAAGTGTTCTTTCTCTCAGTGGCACGGTAACGACCTGAGAATAGACCCCCAGAGAACTGAGGCTGATGGAGAATGGGAGAAGTAACACCAACGCCTGGAGGACCTACAGCTGAACACACACATTTCCTTAAATATTCATCGTGGTAGATGTGTCAAGAAAAGCTGAACTGCACCAGGTCCTTCCATGTTATACCTGTCCAATGAATCTGACCACTCTCCATCAAGTCCTGGCAAAAAAACAACAACAACCAGCTGCTAATCAGTGTTGGGTAAGTTACTTTAAATTAGTAACTTAGTTACATTACTAGTTACTTCTTTCAAAAGTAACTCAGTTACTTTAAGTTACTCGTTACTTTCAAAGTAACTAGTTACTAGGGAAAGTAACTATGTTATAATTAAAACAATTATATATTATAAATGACCCACCTAAATGTACTGTGATTTATTGATGCTGAGGGCTTCATACAGTGATGTAAATTACTGGTGGATCTTTCAGAGCTGATCAATTCATCAGTTACACTTTTTTATTCTGTCTTTCTGACAGCCTGGTATCAAATAGACCAGAACTTCAACAGTTATCACTCTTAACTCATTTCAAGTTGCATCAAACTAAAATTTTGTAACAAAAACGTTCAATCAAAACAACAGGATGATCTTTAAACCAACTTTTGATCCATCCTACCTTTATTCAGTAGAGCTGCTGTTTTGTCATGACTGATGAGTTCAGTCTCCTCAGAAGGAGATCTTAGTTTACTCTCAGCTTTGACCACAGGCTGCTATCAGAACAGAGCTGACACGGTTTATCAGAACCAGCAGCACAGCTACGTCCAAAAAACCGACAAGCAACGACGAACTCCGACTCTTTCATCTCAGTTTTTGTTAAATCCAGTGGTTTCACCTTCTCACGGTCCCAAAACGTACAACGACATACAGGATGAGCTGCTAAAACTCCAACTTTACCGAGCCACCTGCTGTGTTCGGATGGCGCAGCGTGGGCCTGGAGGATGAGACCAGGTCCAGTTCACAGCTCAGCGCCGCCAGCTGCAGGCGGGTCTGCCGTCTCGTTGTAGCAGGTGGAAAGTTTGAAACTTGATAAAGATGAGAAGCGATTGGAGAGCTCCAGATGAGGCGGAGGTGACTCCGGCCTCCGGGAACCGCGGGCGGTTAGAGTTCCGACCCGGGCCACCTCAGACCAGGATGAGCAGATGAACCAGATCGGCCCGGTGTTCAGGTGAAGACCCGGTTTCTGGGTCTCTCGCTCCTATCTGAGTCCACTCACCATCCGGCGGGATCGGAACAGGTGCAGAGGTCTGAGGAGAACGGGGCGTGAAGCTGATCCACCTGAGCCGGACCATCAGAGCTGTAGCCCGCAGCCGCCTCTGTCACCTCGACAGGACAGGAGGGATCTCAGCCTCTGGAGTTTCCGCCGGACAGACAATCGAACCATTGTT
>SSNR01000482.1:105945-145153 GCA_006937965.1 Callopanchax toddi
GCCGCCCCCGCGCGCGCGCCGGGGGGCGCCCCACGGGGGGGAGGGGGGGCGCCCCGCCCCGCTCCCCCCCCCCCCCCCCCCCCCATTATAAGGTCACACGCCTCCTCCGTTTCTTCCCGCTGGCGCCGGACCCGCCTGACGCAAAGTAACGAATAACGAGCCTAAAAAAAGCCCAGTAACGAGGAACGCGTTCCTGATTTTGGGAGACTAACGCGTTACCGTGTTCGTTACCGCAATAGTAACGTAGTTACTGTAATGCGTTACTTAATAACGCGTTACTCCCAACACTGCTGCTAATATAATAATATAATAATCATGAAGGATCACCAGAAAGAATCAGTTCAACAAACTACCGGTACTAACCAATTACTTGTCTCTGTGGTCCTGTCAGACATCGTGGCAGCCAGGTTGAGTATAGGTTCTATAAGCAGCAAAACAAATATTTGATAATGATATGAGTGACATCCATGTGAGTGGTAACGTGTGATTGCACTCAAATGGATCCAGCTGTAATATAGACCTAAACACACTGACACAGAACATTTTACAGCTAATTTTAAAAGTCAAAATAGGAAGATGGAATGTATAACCGCAAAACAATCCTTCAATCTGGACAGAATTAATGTCAGCAAGACAACGTGCGGGCTGTTCAATGGTGGAAATATAGACCACATTAGACCAGGCTGCAGGATTTGATCAAATTCATTTGCATTTATAATTCCAGGCATTTAAGGAAACATTAAGTGAGGTTTTTGTTAAGCCCCTCTCTGCATGTTCTCAGGATCTCTTCCGTTTGCTGTTTAATTTCATTCAAGGAGGAACAATCTGCAGACTCCCTCTGTCACCCTGCACCAGCCAAGGAGGATGCTGGGTAATATCAGTGGTTATGTGCCTGAAGTGGTGGAGCTCCTCTGTGACCAAATACTCATCTCCCTTCAAAACCCAAAAGAACCCATTAATATTTCAAATTAATGCAAATAACCTTAAATGATGAATAATTGCCCCCCTGTATCAGAACTCAATTACTGTTAAACACTGTTGAATTGCTGATTGAAAACTATGAATAATTTCTTTGGCAGAGTGAGGTTCAAAGAAATGTAGTGATGTTGCTGAGAAGAACAGGGAGGTGAAAACTATGAGATCTAGAGAGGGATTTCACAATAAAAGCACAATATTAGAGTTATTTGAACTACAGTTTAAACAATCTTTAACATTTCTGTAAAAACTTTGTATTTTAAAATGTATGTTTACAGCTGATATGTTTATTAGAGGACAAATTAATACCTTCCACAAAAAGGTGTCACAGTGACATTCAGTCTAGCAACAGCACTCAGAAAAATATAAAGAATCTGCATCAATCTATGAGTCTGTTTGACTTGTTTTTACAAACTAATCAGAAAAATAATATAAATACAGGTTTCTCATTTAAATATAGTCTTTATTTCAGCAGTAGCCTGTATTTATGGTCCCATGTGCAGCTGGTTCAGAATCCAGCAGTCTGATTCCAAACTGGAACCAGAACAAAGACAGCATCACATTTAGCATCTTTCCATTGCCTCCTAGTAGGTTTTGTTAGTATGCTTTTAAAGTTTTTCATGGTTTGGCACCCATGTGGGAAATCTTAATACCAGATCTCTTAGAACACCTGAACAGCTTTGGCTGTTCTCCACTACAGTCATCCATCTATCCACCCATTTTCTTAACATTTAACATTAACATTTTCTTTCATCCAGTAAGGGTTGCAGGGAGCTGGTGTCTAACTCCAGTGGTCACGGGTCGAGAGACGGAGGACACCGTGGACAGGTCGCCAGTCCATCCTGAGGACACACAGACAAACTAGGCTTACTGTTAGTCACACAGTCACAACTAAGGACCATTTAGGGTCACCAGTCAACCTAACTTGCTGTCACTCCCTGCTGTGAGACCGCCTCTTTTCTCACTTCCTGTTTTATTCTGAAGTCTTCCTCCTGTTTCAGTTCTGTTTCCTGTTTCTCATTACTTTGATTCCTTACAGCTGTTTGTGTTTGTATTTAAGCCAGTCTCTCCTCTCTTTCAGTTGCCAGTTCCTTAGTTTCCTGACTCTCGTCCCAGCCTCAGTTTTGCTCTTTGTGCCTTGACTTCTTGATTCCTAGTTAGTTTAGAACTTTGTGCTTAGACCCTGCTTCTGGATTTTGGATCACCCTTTTGCCTCACGACTTGGATTATTCTGCCTGACCTTTTAATAAAGGGATTTTTGTGATCACTTTAACCTGCATTTGAGTTCTCCTTCGTACCTGCTTAACACTTGCATGTTTTTCATTTGAGAGAAGAAACCCACGTATGCACAGGAAGAACATGCTAACTCCATGCAGAAAGCTGGGAAGTGAACCCACAACCTTCTTTCTGCGAGACAACAGTACCAACTGCACCACCATGCAGTTAGTGAGATCATACCTTTGACATTTGAATTAGTTTAGTTTCAACCAAACAACATCAGAATGACTGTGACTGACTGAGATGCTGCTGCAGCAAAACCACCACAAACTAAACAAACATGAACTTTCTAACGCAATAATGTCACTTTTCTGAGCACGAGTTGTTTAAAGACCTGAACATGAACTGCTAGTGTGTCACCGTTTGGAGCCGATTTCTGCTCCAGTCAGAGGACCACTTCCTGTTTCTAGACTGACTTTACCTCCCTCCAGGTGGCTATAGTCCTTACTGTAGATAAAAAACTGAATGAACGTCACTTCAGAATAAGTGAACAGTCCATTACAGATAACGATTTCAGAGTTTGAAGTCACTTTATTTAATTTTCCTTTCTTTATTTTTCATTATTTACTGTGATTTTAATAAAGTGCTGGAGTGATTTCTTTGGGACGAGAGCTGTAGTACATTTAGCCAACTTTCTTTGTTTTAGTTAATAGTCTTACAGCAACATGGTGTACTTCTGTTAAACTCTGTCACCAGCATGACACTGTTCATTTTGGCTGTGTGGTTTCTTGGTAACAGCTGAAGTAACTGAGCAGCTTGGAGCTTTTTCACCTGACTGCTAACTTCCTCTTGCAGACATCACTCAGAGAGGATAGGAGGCCAAAGGTAGCGTTTGTCCTACACACACAATGCAGCAGCTCCATCTACAGGTGAAGCATCTGCAGAACAACCTCAGTTCTTACTGTGTGTCCAGGTTTCGTTTTCACACAGATCAGAGCAGCTCAAAGGTCTTTAACCAGCTGATAAATTGTAGGTAATAAAATTATTCAAGATTAAAGCAAACAGAGGTGAACTTAGTGAAAAGTTCCACTATAATTCATAAAAGTATTTGCCTACTTTCATAATGAATGTGAATTTTTGTAAAATCCCTGATGTGCAACTGAGCCTGACATTATCCAGGAATTTTGAGATCGGGTGTCAAAAGGTTGAGTCTACAGCTGAATGCTGCCTGACAGAAGAAGAGTGGACGCTAAAGAAGTAAAAAGATCGACTTCAGCATCACATGTATAGACAACTTATTTTCTGTAAAAGTGATGCAAAACGTGTTCTTCGTCATGGTCTAGAAAAAACTTACAGATACAGTTTACATTAGGACTCCCCACTAATTCAGTCCATTCAGCAGGTGTTCCAATAAAGACATGAATGAGTGAGTTTGGTGTGGAGAAGCTGGACTGACCAGGAAAGAGTCCTGACCTAGACCAGGTCTCCACATCAGGACCTCTAATGTCACAAATGGGCCTCTGAAAGAACTCCTAACCCTTTATGGAGGTCCTGATGGTGGTGGACTAGGAGGAAGTCCTGATGGTGGTGGACTAGAAGGAGGTCCTGATGGTGGTGGACTAGGAGGAAGTCCTGATGGTGGTGGACTAGAAGGAGGTCCTGATGGTGGTGGACTAGAAGGAGGTCCTGATGGTGGTGGACTAGGAGGAGGTCCTGATGGTGGTGGACTAGGAGGAGGTCCTGATGGTGGTGGACTAGGAGGAGGTCCTGATGGTGGTGGACTAGGAGGAGGTCCTGATGGTGGTGGACTAGGAGGAAGTCCTGATGGTGGTGGACTAGGAGGAGGTCCTGATGGTGGTGGACTAGGAGGAGGTCCTGATGGTGGTGGACTAGGAGGAGGTCCTGATGGTGGTGGACTAGGAGGAGGTCCTGATGGTGGTGGACTAGGAGGAGGTCCTGATGGTGGTGGACTAGGAGGAGGTCCTGATGGTGGTGGACTAGGAGGAGGTCCTGATGGTGGTGGACTAGGAGGAGGTCCTGATGGTGGTGGACTAGGAGGAGGTCCTGATGGTGGTGGACTAGGAGGAGGTCCTGATGGTGGTGGACTAGGAGGAGGTCCTGATGGTGGTGGACTAGGAGGAGGTCCTGATGGTGGTGGACTAGGAGGAGGTCCTGATGGTGGTGGACTAGGAGGAGGTCCTGATGGTGGTGGATAAACTTACATACATCATGCATGGATGGATGATTCTCTCATGATGGTTTATTGTCTCATTGCTGAGGTAAAAAGAGAACATGTTGGTTTGCCATCTAGTTGCTTAAGATAGTGATGTTTTTTTCCTGTTTAGGATTGTTTTCTTTTTCAAGCATTTTGAATTATTTAAGGATAGAGAAGAAACCTTTAAACAGACAGAACTGTTTAGGATGGAAATAAGTCAGACCTTTACATTACACCATCGGAACATGTAAAAGGTGGAGGTGGAAATGTCCTAAACTGGAGAGGTAAATCAGACATTCTGTTAACGGTTTGGGTTGTTTAATCACTTTTTTGAATTTTTCAAAGGTTGCAGCAGTTTTTATTTCTGTTTGCTGATGAGCTTTAGAGATGAGGTGAGGAGCTCAGAGAGCAGCTGCTGCTGCTCATCAAAGGGAGTCAGCTGAGGTAGTTCAGGCCTCCTGGTCACCTTTCTCTGAAGGTTTCTGGGAGGAAACCTCAGGCAGGACCTAAAACTCACTGGAGGAATTTTACCCTCTGGCCTGGAACATCTTGGGATCTCTCAGGAGCTGAAGTGTCACTAAAGAAGGGTGTGTGCTTTCACCCTGGACCTTGGATGTGCTCTCGTTCTTGTCACAGATCCTGGATGAGATCTGGACCCAGGCCTTCTCAAAAGGTTCATTACTGCAAACTTTAACTGCCCTAATGGTCTGAAATGTTAAGGTTCAGTGAGTCTTTTGCTAAATTCTTGATGTTTTCTCAAACATTTTGGATGGATCTATTTTTGTGGTTTCCTTAAAGTGTTCTAAGGACTGTTCCATCTTTACCTACATGAACAGATGAAAAGACCCCACTGTCACCAACAAACTAAAAGAAACACTTTGGACAAATGAAGGATTTCATATTTGCACAATGTTTATTTTGGCACTGGATTAATAAACACACTGGATTATTTCTCATCTTCTGGTTTTCTATATTAACTAATTAGATTTCATTCTTTAACAATCATCTAATCAAGGTACAATTTTACTGTTTTGTCCAAAGTTCTGTGAGGTGTGATCACTTATTTATCTGAATGGAGCTCAGACTATTTAGAGATACATCATTAGAAATTTTATAAACAAGTAATTAATACCTATATCTGCCTGGGAAATATGATTTATTGTGAAAATATTTAAACAAAAAATTCTTAAAATATCCTTTAAGATAAAAACAAAGCAAATCTTCCATCCAATTACATGAGTCGGTTTAAATGCTACTTAATAATGATCACAAACTAACCATTAGAAAACACACGATTTGACACTGAATGAATGTGATGATGGTTCAGATGAACAGTAATCTAAAAATCTGTAGCACAATTATATTTTTACTAAAAAGTGAAATCATTCAAAATTAGAAAAACAGTGTTTTAATAACAGTTGTCTGTAGTGGTTGATTTATGAGTCATGATGAAAGTTAAAACAGAAGCTTCTTCGGTTTTTCCCAGGGAAACTCGCTCCTTCCAAAGTGACCATAGCAAGCGGTGGCCTGGTAAATCGGCCTCTTCAGTCCCAGCTCTCTGTGAAAACAAACATGGCGTCACGCTGGCAGGGTTTACTGATGAAATAAATTAAACTAAAGTCACATACTTCACAATGACTCCAGGCCTGAGGTCAAAGTTCTTCTGAACAATCTGCAGCAGCTCGTCCTCGTCCCTGTTGGCCGTGCCGTAGTGGAACACTGTGATGGCGAGCGGATGGCTCACTCCGATAGCGTAGGAGATCTGAAGGCACAAAGTGCTCCAGTGGATTAGAAAAACAGGAGCTGTGTGTGGAAGTGGGACGATTAAAGAAAACGAAGCTTTAAATCTGAATGGTCTTCACCTGGACGAGGGCCCTCCTGCACAGTCCGGCTTTCACCAGAGACTTGGCGACCCAGCGCGCGGCGTAAGCTCCTGAGCGATCCACTTTGGAGTAGTCCTTCCCAGAGAAAGCCCCGCCCCCATGCCCACCCCACCCTCCATAGGTGTCCACTATGATTTTACGTCCCGTGAGTCCAGCGTCACCCTGGTGATGCAGAAATTATGAGCTCACCACATCATATTGAAAAGCCCCTCCCCCTCTATGGTTGGGCCGTTACTGACCTGAGGACCTCCTATGAGAAACTTTCCACTCGGCAGCAGGTGATAGATGGTTTTATTGTCCAGGTACTTAGCAGGGATGACGACCTTCACCACCTTCTCCATCAGGTTGCGTCTGATCTCCTCCAGGGTGATGTCAGGTCCATGCTGGACTGAGATAACCACGGTGTGGACACGCAGCGGCTCCATGACTCCCATGTTGTCTCTGTACTCCACCGTGACCTGCAGGACAGAGACAGCAGGGCTAAAGAACGATGCTTCCACTCAATACACTGGTACTGAAACACAAAAGGACTCATTTTTCTCACCTGTGATTTAGAGTCTGGCAGTATCCAGGGACACTCTCCATTACGAGACAGTTCCTTCATCCTGTAGTTGAGCTTGTGAGCCAGCAGGATGGTTAAAGGCATACACTCCTCTGTCTCGTCAGTGGCGTAGCCAAACATGAAGCCCTGGAGAAGAAAATACCAGAGGTGGTTCTGGGGGTGGGTGTGAGTGACAAACATCACTTTGTTTTTTTCTACTTTTTTGAAGGTGAAGGGAGAACCTGCTAGCCCTCTGGAAACACGTCCAGTCAGATATATGATGGAGAATCATGTGCCTCTCTGTGCTTTCTATGAAAAATGTGTCTCTGCCTGTCCCCAAAAACCGGTCCGAAATGACCCGGTACCGAACCTGAACCAGGACCCGGTCTGAACTCTAACAAACAACCCAAATGACTGTCGAGTTGATTAAATCAGGACACATGGAATCAATCAGCAGGGTTGATGCCAGCTGTCAAGAAGGATTCTTTGAAAAAGTATTCATTTAGCTTCCTCCGTGATAAAAACTTCCTCTCTCTCTCACGTGAGCTGCTTGGCGCTTCTGGGTCAAGTCCTGGTCTGAGCTGAGACTCCGGTCTTCTGCTCATGCTTTGGTCACTAAATTTAGCGACCCAAGGTTCTCCTATACTTTGTATTGAAGGGGGCTCCAGTGTGCATGCACTAGATAGCGTAGGTCTATGGTAAAGATTTGCATGTACAGAAGACCCCAAAGAAACAGGAAGTAAACCACACGACCTTTCGGTCTGGTAAATAAGTGAGAGAACATTTTAAAACTACACCTAAATGCAGATTCTACACAGCACTATAGTATAATAGATAGATCATTTAGTTTCATTTTAATGGTTCTTTTAGAACTATTTTGTGATTCCAATCATCTTCTTCTTCTTTCTCCTCCTGTGAGACTGATGGGGCGGTGCCCTAGCGCCCCCTATTGACAGGCCGCCAATGATTTGTATATTTCATAGACAAATGCATGAAGCTAAATCAAAAGCTAACTTTTCCTGTCACAATAAACTTTGCCCCCTATTACAATTGCATGCAACTGTTTGAAAAAAAAAGTCTGGCTCCGCCACTTGAACCCAGCCAGCTAAAGATGAAAGCCCAGGCATGAGATGATGTGTAGTCAGTCAGGTCAAAAAGAAGAGAAACTTCAGGGAGTGGCTTTGGAAGATTCTGAACCTTTAAAGAGCCGAAAGAAGGCTGGAAATCACTGAGCTGCAATGTTTAGATACACTGAAAGAATCAGCTGTCAATAAGACACTGGAGGAATAGTTTAGTCTAATTAAATGAATTATTATACAGCTGATGAAAGGGTGGAGCTAACCACAATCGATGTGTCCACTCCTCTTCCTACTGCTGGAGCATAAGCTGACTTTGTGATAACAAGAAGATCCGGAGGAGTTTGTCTCTGAAATCGTGAGAAAAATGTTTGGCGTTCTTGCAAAGTGGGTTTCAGGAGAGAGGTGAACAAATAATATTCTACCTGTTGTACATAGCTCTTTGAAAGGCTTCAGTTTGGAGAAACAGAGATTCATTTGAACTGGATTGGTGAGCTAATGGATTTTTGTGCATTCTTTTGTATCTAATTCCTATGATAGTTGATCTGCTTTGTGCAGCTTGATGTGGCGCCAGTCAAAAAACACTTGGTGCATATTTCTGGTTGGGTGGAGAGCTGCCTGTGGGCAGCTAGTGAAGCATGCTGCAGAACATTATGGTTCACAAACACGCAGAGCAAAAACAACCGTTTTCACAAAACCTCTACCAACTTTTCCCTGCAGTCAAGTAAAGCAACAAACCCCTGAATTTAATCTTCGACAACATCACAACATTCAAAAGTAACAGGAACCGGTGGAGCCTGAAATGTGTTTGACTGAATTCTGTCAAAGAATCAGAAACGGTTTCTTTTGTGGTCTTGATCAGACATCAGTCTATTTACTGCACTAAACAAAGAAAAACACCAAACCTGGTCCCCAGCTCCGATGTCCTCCTGATTCCGGCCCTCAAACACACAGTCTGATATCTCCACACACTGCGGCTCCAGAGCCACCAGCACATTGCAGGTCTTGTAGTCAAAACCTGGAACCCACAGATTAAAATGTGCAAAAGACTTTGACCGCTTCACTCAATATCCTGAGAGTTGATTCTGCAGAAACATAAAGGCCTGAACAGGCAGACGGAATGCTTTCATGCGTTACCTTTAGAAGAGTCATCATAGCCAATCTTCTTGATGGTGTCTCGAACCACAGACTGAAGATCCACTATGGCTTTAGTCGTCACTTCTCCCACCAGTAAAATCATGCCAGTCTTTGCCACACACTCTGAAAAAACATCACAAGGAACTGTTTGTAGCAAGTCATGGCTGGCTGGTCCAATGTTCTCAAAAAAGTCAATATGTTTTATTATATAGAGCCACAGTTTTAAACCTATAAAGATAACAGTGGTACACGAGGCTTTGACTCACTGACGATGGTTTATTTCAGAAGCACATCTAAAGCAGAGAATTGCTGTTGTGTTCAAACAGACTGGATGAATTAGCACTGCCTTACTTCAGAGGAGGAGACAATGCTGTAGATAAGGCCAGCAGCTAAATATGCCATCTATAATTTATATTTCCAAAAAGAAAATGATCATTTCACTGCCTCTATGTTCATACAAAGTCTCAAAGAGCAATGTAAAGAAATCTGATAAGTCACAAAATAACTAGAAAGATAATGCTGCGCTAGACTTTGATCTACGTACAGGCCAGTCTGTTTAATTATTAATTGTCCTACCACCTTTGAAACTTGATTAAAACAAGTATAATAAGATACATTTACATTACTGGCTGTTCTTTTCAGGAGGGCTTTCTTTTTCTTTTGGATGTTTGAAGGACAGGAAAAGATCACATGAGGATAAATAGTAAGACATACTGTAGATGTACAGAAACAGAAAACTTACCACAGGCAACTTTAGAGTCTGGGTCTTGACTCAAGTAAGCATCAAGTACAGCGTCACTGATCTGATCACACATTTTGTCTGAGTGAGAACACAAAGTCACAGCGTTAACAAGCAGAGTGTTTAAGTGAAAGCTAGGCATCATGCTATATCAGGGCCTTTTAAATATACTTTTGTTAAATCTTAAATATGTGGAAAAAAGTCTAAATGTCCATGATTAAAGACACAGATTTACACAAATAAAAGGCTGATATTTTCCAACACTGAATTCGCAAGTTTGTGAGGAGGGAAAAAAAAAAGGTTAAATCCCATTAAAGTCTTAAATTTGACAGAAATAAATGGTAGACACTGTTAAATCATAAACATTTTTAAAAAGGACAAAATTCTTTGAGGTTAACATTTATTACTGGTCACCAAAAAGCAAGACAACAGGCGATGCATTCTGTGACACCAAAGGGCCTTTTTTCCTCTGCACAATAACTTGCTCTTGATTTTTCTTATCAGCCAGTAAATCCATGCAACTGTTCTAATATTAACCCTCCTCAATGTGCATAAGCTCCAGATTGTCCATAAACACAATGTTTGAAGCATGATGGCCTTCGTTTACATTAGTGTGAGTTTATTTCAGTCAGGATCCTGTCAGCTGGCTCATTGATGCAGCCAGTTCTTCTATTTTATCTCCAGCACACCTCAGGTTAAGACATCAGTAACCAGGAGTTGGGGTGCACTGGAGTCAATCGCGGGCTGCACGACCGGACCAAAGTTATCATTACTGGTAGAATGCTCGATGGCCAGTCCAGCCCGATCCACATCCAGACCCAGAGCAGGTGCTGTCGGCGTGAGCAGCTTGACGCGGACCTCTGTCCAGGGGGAAGGGGCGTGTCTGGGTCCTGGAGCGAGGGGCTCACGCTGGTCGACCCAGACACGCCTCCTTCTCCTGGACACAGGTCCACGCAGAACAGCGCAGCGCCTCAGTCCACATATATCATTGTTGGGGATGCAGCGCTATCTCTGCACGCTTGGATCGAGTTATTGGGGATAATTCAGTGATTGCTGGGTATTGGTGGTGGGGACACCTCACCTCCGTCCATACCAAATCCACACCTATGTCAATAAGAATCATAGCTGTACAAAAAATGAACCCTAACCTTGTTCTCACATAAGGCCCCCAAAAAGCTAGAAACGGCCCTGCTCAGAGCCCAGTATGACCACCAGCTCACCATTACATCTAATTCAAGCTTTTCCTCCCTTTAGTTTATTTTTCTGAAGTTAAACTATTTCTTTGAAGTGCACAGTTTGCAAATGTTATTTTATCTTATTTTGAAAAACATAGTGTTTTATTTTGTTAAAAAGTTTCAGAATTGCACTGAATTCATTAGATTTTGACTGTTGCCTACATGTACATGATGATATGTAATACTACATTATGAGTTTTTTCATCTTAAAGGAATCCTCCTGTGGTTTATGTCCACACAGTGTTCTCATCATTATGTACAGTATGTGGGTCAAACGGAGCTACGGTACCGGAGTGTCCCTCTCCCACCGACTCGGACGTGAACAGGAAAGTCTTCCCGCTGCGGGATCCGCTGCTCGGGTTCATCTTCAGCTCCTCGTCGGTCGGTCGGTCGGTCGGTCCGTCGGTCCGTCTGCAGAACGGAGTCCTAACGTAGCAGCAGCAATGTGATGTCAGCGACTATATAAAGCAATGATTAACTTGTAGAGGTTGGAGCTCAGGCGCAATAATCAGCTAAACTGTGGGACTGGAGAAACTTTTCATCGAGGGCCGAACAGATTAGAGCAGACCACCGACCGGACGGACGGACGGACGGACGGACGGACGGAGAGTTCTTTCATTTCCTTTCCGGAATCTGCAGCTGCCTGATGGCTGAAGCTTTACCGAGAAATGTTTACTAGAGAGTTACCCCTCACAGCCGCTAGAGGTCGCTGTTTTAACACCTTGAAAAAGTGGTTAAAACTTCATACCTACATTCTTCATCATTTCAATTCAATTCAGTAAAACTTTAATACGTAATCCCCGAGAGACAATTTGAATCAGTTTCATGTTCTTTCATAAATTTACTCTACTGGTCATCTTTCACATCTGTCAGTGGTTTTATGAACAGGAGTACTCAGTAAACCAGGCATTGATGCTTGGTACTCACGCCATGTCTACGACATCCGTATATATCAAATCCTTATATATCAAATCCTTATATATCAAATCCTTATATATCAAATCCTTATATATCAAATCTTTTTTCTGTAACAACATGACATGAAACATTTTGATAAATGTTTATATGATGGTTTTCCCCTTCAGTTAAAAGTTTTATATAAGTTTGTAAAGAGGTTTGAGTTCAATCTAAGACTCAAATATGTGCAGGATATGGTTTCAGTGCTTCTGGAGACTAAAAAGGCTCAGTGTTTATTAGGGATCTTAAATACACGTTGTAGTGTGAATTTTAGCACATCAAATTTACAAGATTTAATAAATATGATAAAATGTTATTATAAACAAAGTCACCGTGCAATGTGTACTTATTTATGAGAAGTTATTTAAAGGACACTTCCTGGAAACAACTGATTTATTTATACAAATTTTTTAAAAGTTTTTCTACAGCTAATAAAACTAAAGGACACAAGATCCAACTATGTTTTCACTCATTTTATGAATCAGTTTATATCATCTTAGATAAAACAAGAGTTTATTTTATTTTATTAATAATAACATCACAAACATAAACCTCTTAAATAAGTCTTACAGCTGAAATAAATTATGAAAAGACAAAAATAAATTCACAATAAAGATGTCACATAATTTAAATGACACATAACATATTTACATATTAGCATGTTGCAGCACATTTAAAGTAAATGTAAGCACTATATATAACTTATAAAGTTCAGAATCTTAAAATGGGCATTCATTTTTTAAATTAAATAAAATACTGTATATAACATATATTATAAACATCTCTGGACAAATAAAAGCACTTGTGAGGATAAATATGGATTCATGAGGGCAGAAACCATAAAACCTGAAATGACCTCATTTCAGTCGACGCTTCAAATTCCACTTTGGTTTTCAGGCCCTTCACAGGATTCTGCACATCCTATAAGTCAGGACTGGAGCAAGTTCCCATGAAGATCCTTCCACGTATAGTCATGATTGCATCTCAGGCCCTGCTCTAGCACATCTGGTTCTTCATCAGGATGCAGCTTCTGTGTGATGGGGTGGTAGCCAAGGTATGAGGCCAGTGTGATCATACCGTTCTCAGTGACCGAGCCCCACATCACGGATACACTGACACCACAATGATAAACACAGAGCCCATTATAGTTTTGCCAAATTAGCAACATTGTTGCTCTATTTAACAAGAATTCAGACCTGCTTAGGGACCAGTTTTTCAAAAAGCATCTAGCGACAAATCCAGGGAGATTTTCTGGCGTAGCTGGAGATTTTTAGAGTCTGATGTCAAAGCACAGAGCATTTTTACTCTTCTCAACAAGCATCAGGTGCTGCTGCGGCCCCTCTCCCATCCCGTAGCACTCACAGGCAGCCCAGTTCCCACACAGCAGCCCTGCCCCTCAATGAACCAAGTGAATGTGAAGATGCTGTTGATTGATTTCACCTTGGTTTACAGTCAAGATCTTTTCAAGTTCAGTCAAGTTTTTATCTCCTCTGCAATGTTACTCCTCTCACAGCACCCATTACAATTACAGATGGACAAAAAGGCAAATTAGCTGGTGAAATCTTGTAACAGCTTGTAAGGACTTGAAGATGTCTTAAACCATCCACATTCTGGCTGGTTTTCTTTTTTAATTTCAAATCAAAGTATTTATCCAGAGTGGGGGTGGGGCTTTGTTCATAATAGGTTCAGCAGCTGTAATCAGTCCCTTGGTGCTAATTTAGTGCTGCTGCTGCTTCAGAGCTGGCACAAAAAGGCAGAGGAATTAAATTTCACCCCATATCCAAATCCAGGATAAAGAGGTTCAGTGAAGGTGGTGTTGAAGGTGTGGAGGTGGATCAGTGCGTCGGAGGAGACTCTGAAGAAGGACAGAATCCCAGCAGGATAGTCCACATACACCGCTACTCTGTTAGAGACAGAGGAGGAGGAGGGGAGAGGGATGTAGGTCCCACTGTTGTTGTGCCAAGCGTTGTATCCCCCATCAATACAGGCCAGACACCAGGACTGGTCATTCCCTCCAAACTTGGAGCCGTCACTGTCTCCATTCTTCTTGATTCCTCTGTAACTCAGGGCAACATAAACCTTCCCAACCCATTCCACCTCCCAGTAACAGCGACCAGTCAGAGCGTTTTCACACAGCACCTGAGGCCAGTAGTCAAATCTGTCTGGATGATCAGGATATGGGTGCTCTTTTCTCAGATCCGTCACCTTTTTGTTGTTTTCAGACAGTTTGAGAAACTTGTGAGCTGTGTTTGGGTCCAATGTGAGTTCACAGAAATCTGATGAGAGAACAACATGCAACATAAAACCTTTTTGTAAGTTTGTCATTCTATGTGCATGCATGTGGTTTTGAGTCAGAAACAACTAAATTGGTAATTTCTCAAATTAGGATTACATTAAAAACACACTTACATTTCCTGAAACTTGGTTTCAGCCACTGGACTGCACCAGGATCAGCTCTAAATACAAAGATTGACAAAATAGTAAGAAAACATTATCTTTGTTTATCATTAAATGGTATTTTTAAAATAATGATCTGTTTTCTGATTAAATTAATCAATCTTCTTTGTTGCAAAAGAGCAACCACTTTGTGACAAACAAGAAATGATTGCTCATGAATTTAGACATGTTTAAATGATGAGTGCTGACCTGAGAGTACTGAGTCTCCAGTGAGGAATCTCCAACCCAACAGACAGCAGCTTCATCCCTGACTCTCCTGGATGGTTGTAGCTCAGGTCCAGCTCTTTCAGATGGGAGGGGTTGGAGCTCAGAGCTGAGGCCAAAGAAGCACAGCCTTCCTCTGTAATCAGACAGCCTGAAAGCCTAAAGACAAATCAAGTTATAGAAAACTAGTTTTTACTTGGACTGGCAGTACAAAGTTATATGTTTTGTAGGATTTGGACACTCTGACACTAGGCTGGTTATGAGCCAGACTACAAGCAAAGCTGAATGCCAGTTTCTGAAACTAAAGCTTTGTTGTGACATTACCATTAATTTAAACAAATGTTAGTGTTAAATTTCCAGTGCCAGCTCAAACTAATGTGGATTAAGTCTGAAACTGTACACAGTTTTGCCCTAAGCACATACATTTTCATCATGCTTAACATTAAGGACTGATTGGATTTAAAGGGAAGAAACATAAGTGGACAGGTCCAAAAAGTAAAACCTAGGAGCACACAGAGAAGAAGACCTTGTGCAATAGGTAAGAGAAGTATAGGACTGAGTGGTCAGGTTGTCTAGGGTTTCAAAGTGAAGACAGGAAAAGCTAAAGGTTGTTGATGTGGTTCAAAAAAGGACAAACTTGGAGGACAATATAAAAATTTCATTTACAAGAGGTGTCATTAGGGCCCCTTCACCCTGGCATTGTTATCATTAGCCACATTTCCACTATCTGGACATTTCTGTGGGGCGGAAAGTGACAGGGACTGGCCCGGTCCTCTCAGCTGGTGTGTATTGGCCCTACAGGGACTTTGCTAAAGCTTCAGCATATCGCAGCTGTTTTGGCAAAGAGTGACATCACTGATCATCACCAAAAGGCACCCACAACCAAGTACACAGAAGCAGAGAATAACAAGAGATCAACAGTGGAAGGAGGGATGGTTGCCGCGTTTTTGTCTGTTATGTTGTTTCACGTAGTGATGGGAGTGATGACTGAAATGAAACTAAAGGGACATGGAGCAGCATTTGTAAAAAAAATAATCATGCATGTTCAGTTTTTTGAAGTTAATAGGTGATGAAGCGTTTTAAACTAAAAAGAATGAGACCACCCATCATGTATCGTGCCATTGTCTTGAACAGGCTGTGGGCGGTAAAATGCGCTTCAGGTTGGGCCTGAATGTCCTGCGCTGTCCTACGGATGTGACATCAACTGACACTGCTCACACGTTCTCGAAAGCTTAAAAAACAGAAAGAAATGTATGCAGTAGGTGGCAGTATTGCACCGTTGTGTTGCGTGCCAATGGCCAACTTACTTCCTCTGGACATGTTGTTTTTCTCATAATACCATATTTCCTTTGTATTAATAAAATGTATTTTTGTGTATGGAATCATGTCTCTGCTTGCCTTTGGTTGAACCCGAATGAGATGAACTGGTGAGAAGTTTGTGCACGCTCCCGTGCAAGACTGCCTCAGGATCCTTTAACTAAATTCAGTTGCATTTAAATAAAAGGTGTTAATTTAATTTAGGTAATGAGGTTTTTGACTCAAGCAAAATGACAGATTTTTCAGAGTTGTTGGTTTCAGATTGGATTATCTGCACATGTGACTCTGAGAAACATCTAAAATCACTAAAGAATAACAACGTCATCTTACCTAAGAGACTCCAGTTTACAATGTGGACTTTCCAGTCCAACCGATAGATGCGTCACTCCTGAATCCCTTAAGTCATTGTTACTCAGGTCCAGCTCTCTGATGTTAGAGCGCTGTGAGGAGATGACTGATGACAGAGCTGCACAGCTTTTTGCTGACAGGTTACAGCCACCCAGCCTGGGAAAAGAACATCATTTTTACATGGGCAGCAGCACCATTCTAGTAATATTAAATTATATTTTCTAAATAAAAACAAAAACACTTTATATGTTAGTGTTGCCTAATATGTCAACACATGAACTATACTGTGTGGAGATCTCGTACAACACCTGTCTGTGTCTCAGAAGAACGCGGTCAGAATTATAAGTCGATCCAATTTTTACCATTAAAAATCATTAAACTACTCGCTTTAAACCTTTAGGATTTAGTAGAGCTTAGCACTGCATTGGCAAGCTACAAAGTACAAAAAAAATAAACAATTAAGAAAAGAAAAAGATTTCCCTTTTCAAAATCAAGAACACACACACACACACACACACACACAAAATGACATTTTGGGATGGGGGGTGTTGGGGGGGGGGTCATTTCATTGGTAGTGTTAGATCAAATTTGACTAAGTCCTGTGTTACTCTGCTATAATTGCTTTGTTTGACATATAACATTGTAATTATTGATTGAATCTGTTTTAATATATTTTGTATAATCTCGTCTCGTCTCGTCTTCTTCCTCTTATCCGGGTCCGGGTCGCAGGGGCAGCATCCCAATCAGGGAGCTCCAGACGGTCTTCTCCCCAGCCACTTCTACCAGCTCCTCCGGCAGGATCCCAAGGCGCTCCAGGGCCAAACCAGAGATATATTTTCTCCAGCGTGTCCTGGGTCGACCCGGGGGCCTCCTGCCGGCAGGACATGCCTGAAACACCTCCCTGGGGAGGCGTCCAGGGGGCATCCTGACAAGATGCCCGAACCACCTCAACTGGCTCCTTTCGACATGGAGGAGCAGCGGTTCTACTCCGAGTCTCTCCCGGATGTCCGAGCTCCTCACCCTATCCCTAAGGCTGAGCCCGGCCACCCTGTGGAGAAAACTCATTTCGGCCGCTTGTATCCGCGATCTCATTCTTTCGAGCTCTTCCAGAGCTCATGACCATAGGTGAGGATTGGGAGGTAGATCGATCGGTAAATCGAGAGCCTTGCTTTCTGGCTCAGCTCCTTCTTCACCACAACTGATCGGTTCAGCGTCCGCATCACTGCAGACGCTGCCCCAATCCGCCTGTCGATCTCCCGCTCCCTCCTTCCCTCACTCGTGAACAAGACCCCGAGATACTTGAACTCCTCCACTTGAGGCAGGAACTCTCTCCTCTCAGAACAGTTTGCCTAACAACTCCTGCCCACATTATGTCCTGATGACTATGAGGATTTTTCCATGTCAAATCCTGAGTCTTCATTAAATCCATATGAAGAAAATCACAACGAATTTAGTTTTCTTCCTTTCCCAAAAGGATCCATCCAGTTGTGAACTGACTAGCTGTTCCACATCATTAAAATGAGTCAATGTTAAAACTCTTGTGATCTTGTAATAATCTATTCAAGTTAATGACATACAGAAGAACATGACGTCACACAAAGCAACAGGTCTGAATAAGGTATTTAAATACTTACAGAGCTTTTTTAGAAGCTTTGACGACCGGCAGCAGCCTCAGCAGAGCCTCCTCTGAAGCAGAGTATTTCTTCAGGTCAAACACTTCCAGGTCTTTTTCTGATGACAGTAAGATGAAGACCAGAGCTGACCACTGAGCAGGAGTCAGGTTGTTTGTGGAGATACTTCCTGATTTGAGATACTTTCTGATCTCCTCTTCTAGGGAACAATCCTTCAGCTCATTCAGACAGTGGAACAGGTTGATGCTCTTCTCAGCAGAGAGGTTTTCACTGACCTTCCTCTTGATGTACTGGACTGTTTCCTGGTTGGTCTGTGAGCTACTTCCTGTCTGTGTTGTCAGGCCTTGTAGGAGAGTCTGGTTGGTCTGCAGTGAAAGACCCAGGAGGAACCGGAGGAACAAGTCCAGGTGACCGTTGGGACTCTGTAGGGTTGTTTCTACAGCAGTGTGGTAGAAATGTTCACTTGCTGATTCATCAATGTTTCTTTCAGAACTCTGAGGGGTTGTTTGTCGTTCCTTGAGCAGATTGATACCAGCATCATTGTAGGTCAGATGGACATAAAGAGCTGCCAGGAACTCCTGAACGCTCAGATGGACGAAGCAAAAGACCTTGTCCTGGTACAGTCCTCTCTCCTCTCTGAAGATCTGGGTCAACACTCCTGAGTAAACTGAGGCTGCTCTGATGTCGATGCCACACTCTGTCAGGTCTGATTCATAGAAGATCAGGTTTCCTTTCTCCAGCTGATCAAAAGCCAGTTTTCCCAGCGACTCAATCATCTTCCTGCTCTCTGGACTCCAGTGTGGATCTGTCTCAGCTCCTCCATCATACTTGACCTTCTTGACTTTAGTTTGAACCACCAGGAAGTGGATGTACATCTCAGTCAGGGTCTTGGGCAGCTCTCCTCCCTCTCTGCTTTTCAACACGTCCTCCAGAACTGTAGCAGAAATCCAGCAGAAGACCGGGATGTGACACATGATGTGGACGCTTCGTGATGTCTTGATGTGGGAGATGATCCTGCTGGCCTGCTCTTCATCTCTGAATCTTTTCCTGAAGTACTCCTCCTTCTGGTCATCAATGAACCCTCTGACCTCTGTCACCATGTCAACACACTGAGGAGGGATCTGATTGGCTGCTGCAGGTCGCGTGGTGATCCAGAGGCGAGCAGAGGGAAGCAGGTTCCCCCTGATGAGGTTTGTCAGCAGAACGTCCACTGAGGTGGACTCTGTAACATCAGTCAGGACCTCCTGGTTGTGGAAGTCCAGAGGAAGTCGACACTCATCCAGGCCATCAAAGATGAAGACCACCTGGAAGTCTTCAAAGCTGTGGATTTCTTTGGTTTCTGTGAAGAAGTGATGAACGAGTTCCACCAAGCTGATTTGTTTCTCTTTCAGCACATTCAGCTCTCTGAAAGTTATTGGAAACATAAACTGGATGTCCTGATTGGTCTTGCCTTCAGCCCAGTCCAGCGTTAGCTTCTGTGTGAGGACCGTCTTCCCGATGCCGGCAACACCCTTTGTCATCACTGTTCTGATTGGTCCATCTCTTCCAGAGGGGACTTTAAAGATGTCCTCATTCCTTACAGTGGTTTCTGGCCTGTCTGGTTTCCTGGAGGCTGTTTCAATCTGTCTGACCTCATGCTCATCATTGACCTCTCCAGCCCCTCCCTCTGTGATGTAGAGCTCTGTGTAGATCTGCTTCAGAAGGGTTGGGTTTCCTGCTTTAGCGATCCCCTCAAACACACACTGGAACTTCTTCTTTAGATTATACTTGAGGTTATGCTGACACATGGAGGGAGATTCTAGGAGTAGAAAATAAAAAACCTCTTCTGTAACTTAACCTGAGGTACAGAAAGTTGTCTTATTTGTTTTAAGTCTAAACCAACTGGTTCAACTAGTACAAAAACTTACATGTAAAGCATTACATGCACAAAACTCACTGCACAAGTTACAGTTAGTACAGAACGCTGCGGCTCGCGCTATTACCAGAACTCCTCTGACCGCTCACATTACTCCGGACATGCAACAACTTCACTGGCTGCCAATAAAATATAGGATTATTTACAAACTCCTTCTGCTTACATTCAAGGCTTTACACAACCTCACCCCCTCTTACATTTCTGAACTCATCCAAATCTCCATACCCTCTCGAGTTCTCCGTTCCTCTGCTTCTGTAAATCTACATGTTCCTCCCGCTCGACTCACCACCATGGGGAAACGAGCATTCAGCAGATCTGCCCCTTTCCTGTGGAACTCTCTCCCTGCTGACCTGAGGAACACCACATCTCTCCAGCTCTTTAAATCCAGGCTGAAAACACACTTATTTAAAACTGCCTACTCTGTGTAATGATTGCTGTGATTTATGGTTGTTTTATCTGGTTAAAGCGGCTCTCTGGAGCATTTTTCTCTGTATCAAAGTTTTCTAAACGTTTTAAATGATATTTCAGGTCTAAACTATGATCTATGGGTTGAGTTCCACAACATCTGTCATTCTGATGAAGACCCTCCTTCCTCCTAGAGACTCCTTTCCATTATTTCTTGCCGCCGACATTTTTCAGCCAATGAAATTCAAATTTCTGCATTCTCTCAACATGCACGCGCATCGACCGAACCTGTACCAGTAGGGGGCGTTTATGCTGGTTGTTTAAATTGTGGTTTTATTTGTTGACATTTTTTACTGTGGATTTTAACTGTACGGTGACCTTGGGTGTTTTGAAAGGCGCCTGAAATAAAATGTATTATTATTATTATTATTACCAGAAAGGTTATAAATATCTTAGTGAAGTTGCTCTGAGTCAATGCTACTGATTTAGTCTTTGTCCACAGTAACTCATAACTTGTGAAAGGATTAGGGCTTTCTGGAGAGTTCCTGGTGGCCAAGCCTGAACTCCTAGCTGGGCTCAATTAAAAAAGAAGCTACAGTTAACACCTTCAGACTGACCTACCAACTACCAGGAGAGAGGTCAAAGTACGGGATGCACACATCACAAAGTACTACATACTTAACATACTGGCTCTCAGGACATGAAATACCACTTTACCTGTGTGAAAGTAGACATGAGACTGAGCTGGGTTGGACTCTCCCACTCTTGAGTTGCTCAATATTTGAGACACTGGGTACGGAGTAGGGAGGAGCACCTCATTGTTGGGGACCTCCCTGGTGTGCAAGATGGTTCCTTCTCTGCCAATTTGATCTTTTAAAAACAAGGTTTGAATTGTTTCTTTGTGCTAATGTACTCAGCAGCAGTTCTGATGTCTTTTTGAAGCCTTCAGTGAACCAAAGAAGTCCAGTTGCCTTCATTTAAACCCACGTTGGATTACCGTGACCTGGATGACTGAGAACCTTCACCAGAAAGATGCTTTAAATTCCACTCTTCTCCTCTTTCTGCTGGCTTTACTCTCTCTACTCTCCATGTTTGTAGTTCCTGTTCTGTTGAGGCAGGAGGCTCCACCCATTCTGGATCTGATGGAGGTTTCTTCCTATTAAAAGAGTTTTCCTTCCTACTGTCGCCCTCTACTGTGCTGCTTAGAATGGGCGATGGCATTGAAGAAATGCTTCAATAAAGTCAGCTGGTTCCTTTATAACATGACAATTTGACTAATTGGCATTTTATAATTTCCATAATCCAATTTTATTAGAACCTAATTGCATTCAATGCAATCAGTTGTCCTGAATCTGAAACTCAGGTGTGGGAGGAATGCAGGGAGGTCATGGAAAAGAAGTGAGGCCCATCCCAGAGTTTGGTTTGAGGGGGGAAATGCAAACTGAGGATGTTGTCAAGCAGTTGGGGAGTGTTTTTAATTAAAGCATGAAATCATTTTTTTAAACTTCCCAAAAATCACATATATATGCAATAAATGAATAAAGTAATATAGGTACTCTAACATGTTAATACTTTAAAGCCAAATTACTCTTGTATAAACATAATTATAATCTCATAAACAAGTCACACAGCAGCAGGCTCAATCTTACTGCTCTGCAGACGGTCAGCCAGCTCCTGCTGCTTCATCTTCTTGAGAAAGTAAATTATGATCTTCAGAAATGCCTCTCTGCTGCTCATCTTCTGCTCTTCGTCCTCATCCTCATCCTCCCTCTGATTCTCTGAGCATTCTGGGAGATCTGGACTCAGAAACCTCTGGACATTTTTCAGCTCTTTCTTCACAAAAGCAGTGATGTTCTTTTCCATTTCCTGGAACATCCATGTGATAAATGAGACTGGAACCATGGAGCAAACATCACATTTGTGTTGGATTGATGAACAGCAGACTGTCATGTGACAGATGTTGATATACAGACCATAAAGATGGAGTCTAGCTGTGTTTGAGGCTGCTGGGTCTCTAAGCTCTGTGAGTCGATTCTGAAAAGGAAGCATGAAGAATTAGCTCACTCTAAACCAATAAGGAGACAAACCCAGAGTGAAGGTCCGTCAAGTCAAACAGCTCTGGTCAATTATATTAACAACTTTGAAATTAGGGCTGCCATGATTAGTCGATTAGTCATGATTACATTGACTATAATAAATCGTCAGCGACAAATTTAGTAGTCGATGCGTCGTTAATTTTTTTGAAGCCACGTTTTTCTCTCAAACTGCCTTGTCTGCCTTTCTGTCCCTGATGCTCATAGGCCTCGTTTGAGGAGCACAAGAAACAGTTAAGGTCACCTGTAAGGGTTCGAATGGATTTTAGGTTCATCCGGAGATTTCACCAGGAAGCCGTCTGTCCACTTTCTACAACTGCTTTATCCTCCACTAAGGGTTGCAGGGAGCTAATGCTGAACTCCAGCAGACAAGTGATGAGAGTTGAAGGACACCCTGGACAGGGCACCAGTCCATCACAGGTCGCATAGAGACAAACAACCAGTCACACACCCACTCACACCTATAGGGACAATTTAGTCACCAATGGATCTAACCTGCATGTGTTTGAACTGTGGGAGGAAGCCAAAAGAGAAAACCCAAACATGCATGGGAAGAACATACCAACTCCACACAGAGAGACCGCAGAGTCAGGATGTAAACCCATGACCTCCTTGCTGCAAGGCAACAGTGCTATCAACTGCACCAGCACATAGTTGTAGGAACCATGATGTCAGCTAAATGCTAGACAAAACACTCAAAAGTTGTTTTTTTTCTTTCAGAAATACATGAATGTTTTCTGACAGCTCACCTCAGATCCAGACTTGAACTCCATCCCTCCTTCTTAAATTGAAGAGGTTCAGCCTTTGACTGGTTGCTCCTTAAGGACAGACTGCTGGGTTCAGGTTCAAAGTCTGATTGCAGACTAAAGGAGTCCAGGCTTTGGTTTTAGACAGAAAGGAAGAATTGTTAGGAGTTGGTCCTTTGGGATGCTGTGATGCTCTTTACTGTTCCCTATATGGTTTACAGAACATTACCTCAACAAGCTTAGAAAGGAATCACTTTGCCTTTTGATCCTAAATGCTTTTCATCCTAGCATATCAACAATTGGATCAGAAGTGAAAGCATAAAACCATGCTAAGAACACATTTCTCCCAGAAGGTCTTACCACCATAAACATATGGATCATAGCAGCAAGTCTGTATGTACTGACTTGATTCTGTTGTTTGTGTATTCTTATTTAGTATGTGGGTTGTTGTGTAGTGCTGGGACAAGACAACCTAGTCTGCTTTGCAGTCGTGCATGCAGACCATGTTACTGAGCTTGTCTCTGCTGATTATTAATAGTTTTAAAATATTTTGGTATGTATTTGCACCAACACCACTGCATTAAGGTTAGAGGAAGAATTACTAGCTCAGTTTGTGCTCACTTCACACTTACAGTTTGATTCTTCTATAGGATTTATATAATATCTAAATAAGATATATTCTTCTGACTAAAAATTAAAATACAGCTCATAATTATTGTGCTACAGTCACACTATACACCAGGATGCACGCAGTTTGTTAGTGTAATAAAAAGAACAACTTTAAAGTGAAGAATAAATAGTTTGTAGACTTTTGGACTGAGACTTGGGTAGCAGTGCTTATTTTTGTCCAGCAGGAGGTGCTGTTTGACCTTTGAATGTTCTGAAGTGGGAATGATCGCGTTTTCTTTGAAAAATGGCTTTATTAGGAAACTAAAGAAGAGAAGCTCAATATCAACGAGACATGAGCATTCAAAAAAAGTCAAAGAGGAAGAAAGTCTGTCTGATCCAGTCACCTCTGTTCAGTAGTGCAAAGTCCTCCTTTAAACAGAAGAGGTTCTGCCTTGGAGTGGTTGCTCCTGTAGGACAAACATCTGGGCTCAGGTTGAAGGTTACAATCAGGTTCTGCTTCAGACAAATGAGTCCTAGAAGAAACAAACAAAAAGAGGACTTCATGGATTAGTAATAAAAAAAATTAAAAAATAAAATAATAATAATAATAATAATATTCTGATAGATGTATGAGTCTATCAGAATATTCCTAGACAGCCACGTATGAGTGGCTATCTAGGAACTGATATTAGCATTTTATTTACTTCAGTAATCAGCTATGAAACGCTGTAAACAAGAGAACAGGCCAATCACTTCAAAGGAATATTTGTCACAGCTCCTATTTCTTAGATGATAAGTTGCCATTTTTTAAATCTTTAAGACACTTAACAGAATAACACTGACATAAAGATTTAACTAAATAAATCCATCTTGAATCAGTTATACTTTCATATAAGTAACCAGAACCCTGCTTTATTTGGGACTTCAATGTTTTATTTAATCTTGTTTGATAGAGTATCTTATTTTTCTAAAAAGATGTTGATTCGCCCCGCCTCTCGCCCCTTGACCGCTGGAGATAGGCGCCAGCTCCCCTGCGACCCTCTGTGGAGGATGAAGCGGGCATAGAAGATGGATGGATAGATGTTGATTCTTTTTAAAATATGAAAATACTGTTAATATCTATGCTAAATGATGGAGTATTCTAAAATAATAATAAAAAATCTACAGTAAATGTGCATTTTTGCTATTTCTTTTTTAAAGCACATTTTTCAAAATAATTAATGTGATGTGTATTTTGTCCAGGGGGGGCATTTGACCTTTTCTGTGCTAAATTATCTAAATACTTTTCATCACTCATCAGCTTTACTTACGCATTCTTTAAGGAAAGTCTTTGTCTGAATAAAGCTGGTGGACTCATAGCAACTCTTCATGGGTTCAACATTCTGTAAAACAACTGACAACAAATAAATCCCATCAATACAAACACTCATCAGACCAACCTGCAGAACTACAAAGTACTGGTGGCCTCTAGTGGTGAAATGATGAACTGTCTTATGTGAGTTTGGTTCCAGGAACATTATTGGTTTTTTTTATTTAGATATTACTGTAATCATTATTCAGCTTTTTAGAAATCAGTTTAAAATTATTTTACATATCAAACTTATAAAAAAAAATTTCTAAGATCATTTTTTAAAATTGGGCTGCATGGTGGCGCAGTTGGTTAGCACTGTTGCCTCGCAGCAAGGAGGTCGTGGGTTCGCGTCCCGGCTCTGCGGCCTCTCTGCATGGAGTTTGCATGTTCTCTCCGTGCGTGCGTGGGTTTCCTCCGGGTACTCCGGTTTCCTCCCACAGACCAAAGACATGACTGTCAGGCTAATTGGGCTGGTAAATTGTCCTTAGGTGTGAGTGGGTGTTTGTCTCGTTCGTCTCTGTGTGGCCCTGCGATGGACTGGCGACCTGTCCAGGGTGTCCCCCGCCTCTCACCCCTTGACCGCTGGAGATAGGCACCAGCTCCCCTGCGACCCTCTGTGGAGGACTAAGCGGCTACAGAAGACGGATGGATGGATGGATTTTTTAAAATCAGGAACCACAACCAGAGGTTATGGGAGCTGTCAAGAAGGAGGCCCACAGGGCATGGCTGGTCTGTGGGTCTCCAGAGACAGGTATCAGAGGGCCAAATGAGGTGCAGCAGTGGTAGTTTCTGAGGCAAAATCTCAGGCATGGGAGGAGTTTGGTGAGACCATGGAGAAAGACTATCGATTGGCTCCAAAAAGGTTCTGGCAAACCATCCGGCGCCTCAGGGGAGGAAGGCGGCAACTCGCTCACACTAGTGGGGACGAGTAGCTGCTGACGTCATCTGGGGATAAAGTCGGGCAGTGGAATTACTATGGCATTCCTATGAGGAACCAGAGCTGGGAAGCCTGGGGATGGACTGTCTAATCTCTGGGGCAGAAGTCGCTGAGGTAAACAACTACGCAGGGGCAGAGTCCCGGGGGTGGATGAGATCCGACCTGGGTATCTGAAAGCTATGGATGTTGTAGGACTGTCATGGTTGACACGTCTCTGCAACATTGCGTGGTCATCGGGGGTAGTTCCTGTTGAGTGGCAGACCGGGGTGGTGGTTCCCATTTTTAAGAAGGGGGACCACACTCCTCAGCCTCCCTGGAAAGGTCTACTCCAGGGTCCTGGAGAGGAGGGTCCGGTCGATAGTTGAACCTCGGATAGAAGAGGAGCAATGTGGTTTTCGTCCTGGTCGTGGAACTGTGAACCAGCTCTTTACCCTCACTAGGGTGATGGAGGGGTCATGGGAGTTTGCCCAACCATTCCACATGTGTTTTGTGGATTTGGAGAAGGCTTATGACCGTGTCCCCAGGGACACCCTGTGGGGGGCGCTCCAGGAGTACGGGGTTGATGGTCTTTTGTTAAGGGCCATTCAGTCCCTGTACCAGAGGAGTGTGAGTCTGGTCCGCATAGCCGTCAGTAAGTCGGACCTGTTCCCAGTGAGGGTTGGACTCCGCCAGGGCTGCCCTTTGTCACCGGTCCTGTTCATAACCTTTATGGACAGGATTTCTAGGAGCAGCCGTGGTGTGGAGGGTGTTGAGTTTGGTGACAGGAGAATCTCGTCTCTGCTTTTTGCAGATGATGTGGTCCTCCTAGCTTCATCAGGCTCTGACCTTCAGCTCTTGCTGGGGAGGTTCACAGCCGAGTGTGAAGCAGCTGGGATGAGGATCAACACCTCCAAGTCTGAGGCCATGGTTCTCAGTCAGAAAAGGGTGGCTTGCCAACTTCAGGTCAGGAGGGAGGTCCTGCCTCAAGTGGAGAAGTTCAAGGATCTCGGGGTCTTGTTCACGAGTGAGGGAAGGAGGGAGCGGGAGATCGACAGGCGGACTGGGGCAGCGTCTGCTGATGGAATCTGTTGTGGTGAAGAAGGAGCTGATCCAGAAAGCAAGGCTCTCAATGTACTGGTTGATCTACCTCCCAATCCTCACCTATGGTCATGAGCTCTGGGTAATGACCAAAAGAACAAGATCACAGATAAAAGCGGCCAAAAGGAGTTTTCTCCATAGGGTGGCCGGGCTCAGCCTTAGGGATAGGGTGAGGAGCTCGGACATTCAGGAGAGACTCGGAGTAGAACCGCTGCTCCTCCATGTAGAGAGGAGCCAGTTGAGGTGGTTTGGGCATCTTGTTAGGATGCCTCCTGGACGCCTCCCCAGGGAGGTGTTTCAGGCATGTCCTGCCGGCAGGAGGCCCCCGGGTCGACCCAGGACACACTGGAGAAAATATATCTTCAATCGAGCCAGGAAACGTCTTGGGGTCCTGCTGGAGGAGGAGGTGGCCGGGGAGAGGACGGTCTGGAAGTCCCTAGTTGGAATGCTGTCCCCGGACCCGAATAGGCAGAAAAAGACGAGACGAGGAACCGCAAAATCTAAATTCTGATATTGAAAGATATGATTGATATTTACTATTACTGTTTTATTATTATTATTATTAGTTTATTTTATTATTAATTCATTATGTTCATTGAGTGAATTTATATATTTTCCTTGCCAATTCATTTTGTGGTATTTATTTATTAAATCTCTTCTGTATATTCAGACAATTTACTCACATTTCATTTACAATCAGGAGTTGTCTTTTCTAAATAATTTGTGTTTCTAAAAAAGAAAGTGAATTTTTTTATAAGTTGCATCATAAAAGACATCAACAAAAATAAAGCAAGAATGATCTGTTATAAAAAAAAATTGATTCTAAACAAACAGCAAATTATGAAAGAAAAGTTTAAATGTCCCACTTTTCCTAGAAATGTTTAAATGACTATCTATGTGTTATTTTGGTACTTTGGTAAGTTCTACTGAATGTTTTTGTACCATGTGAAAGTTTTCCTTTATTGAACATATAACAGCAGCGTGATCTGTGGGTGTTTATAAGGGTAACATTAAAACTGAGAGCAAGTAGCAGGTCAGGTGTCATCATCCTGGAATGCTGCCGGGGAACTCCAGAGCTCTATTATTACACTGCTTTCATGAAAGAGTCCAAAACAGGAAGGAGATCAGGCAGCTTTTCAGACCAGTCAGTAGGAGAACAGGGTGTGCTCTTGCTTATTATAAGACGGATTTCACAATAAGAGCTGGGTGAAAGTTGACCGAACCAGGAAGGGAAAAACTGTGGTTTTCAATCCAGAAGAAGATAATTCTCTTTAAACCAAATCAGTTAAACCTCTTTAACTTCCACACTGAGAAAAGAGCAATACAATTTGTTTTGTTTTTTTTTTATTTTATTTTCTGTTCATTTGGGGACATAAGGTTTATAATCAGGCGTCTTACAGGTGCCTAAAATCCTTAAAAGTGTTTGAAATTTGATGTTTTTTAAGGTTTTGAAAGTTGAATTTTTACATCTATTCCTTCTGAGTGTCTGAAACTAACTGAAATGACACTACATTCAATTTGATCATTCATGGAATTTAAATAATCCTTTGATGCATAATTATGTGTGTGTGTGTGTGTGTGTGTGTGCGTGCGTGCGTGCGTGCGTGCGTGTGTGTGTGTAAATCACCACCAGAGCATGGTGCTGGAAAATCATAACAACCCACTGTGGAAGTGCTTGAAACATGCTTGTCTTTGACTTTGGCATGTTTATAAACCCCATATATTTTAAATGAACAATAATATATATAATATTCTGAATAAATTCATCTTGATAAGTAAACAATTATTTATAACACCGGTAATTGTAATCAAAACATAAAAAGGAAGAATATTATTTCATTAGAACAAAAATAATTTGAGTTCATTAGAAATAACAAGCAGAGTGAAGATTCTATTGTTCTGTCTATCGCTCATGGAGCAGATCAGAAGTTATGAAATAGACGTAAACAAGGTTCAGAGGATCGGTTAGTTCTGGTCTGAAAGTGGACTCTCCTGGAGTCGTGGTTTGACCAGAATGATGACCTTTGACATCTGTTGGCCTTTTGTCAATAAGGTAAAAATATATATAATAATTACCCAAAATTTTCATAAACATTAATAACATTTTACTTTCCACTGAAACATCCTCAGATTTTTGAGAGCTTTTTAAGTTTTGGGAGTTTTTTCTTTAAGTTCCTTCTTTATTTAGATATAGAGTAAAATGTGCTCTAACAACTGGTTGACCTGCAAGTGAAATAGTTGAAGAACTGATTCTAGAGCTGTCCTCTGACAAACCTGTAGTCTTATCTGGAACTTCACATCTACTGATACAAACACAAATCAAAGACAGTGACTCTAATAATATATCAACGTTTAGAAGCTTAAAAAGCATTTTGAAGTCAAATTGTCTGACAAAACCTCATGGCTGCTGCCATGACAACATTTGATCCCGCTTTAATATGCTATATAAATAAAGTTTTACTTACCTACTAAAACTTTAAAAGTCATTAAAGGTGTCCTTTTTCATAATAAATATTTATGTTGAAGTATGACCCAAAATAATCTAGCTAGCAGGAACAGGATTAAATGTCAAACTGAAAAGACCACAGTCAGTTTGAAATGAGACACTGGCTTTATGGAATGAGGACTATCAGTAATGTGATCCGTCACATTACTGATCAATAATTAAATAAATAAATACCGGCAATAAGGCGAGGAAACTAACTGAGATAAAGAAACACTAGAGGCACTAGAAAACGAGAATCCTCTGTTCCTTATTTATGAGCCACTTTCTGTTTTACTTTAAGTTTAAGATCAAACAAACCATCTAAAGTTTCAGGTGAAAAAAACAGCTGAAATTTCTGACTATAAACAGAAGAAACAAGCAGCAAAGTCACCATTTGTTAAACAAATTAAAGTGTCAACTAAGCAGACTTACAGCGCTGAAGAAGCAGCTCTCTGAATACTCACATGATGAACAAAAACCTTTTCCTGAAAATAAGGTCTGCCCCTTTAGAGCGTCTCAGCTGTTTACTTCCTGGTTTTCATCCTCCAAGAAAACCTCCTAGTGACTCAACACAATGTGCTTTACAGCAGATAAAACATAGCATTAAAAACACACACTCTGTTAGGGTTTTTAGTGTTTGGGACCATATAAACTCATGTACCCTTATAAAGCAGAAGTGAGATTCTCTGTTCTGTATGCATTTCTTTACAGGCTATATTCAGCTCTGACTGGAAAGTTTTATTCCCTTTGACACACAGACACCAGTCTGTGCGGAGGGGGAACGTGACCGGTCATCGGGCAGGAAGAACAACGCTGGGGGTCACTCACCCCGTGTTATGTGTATTTTAGCTTGTTGATGTACAGGCCGGGTTCAAAGACTGCCTTTGAACCTGACGTGGTGACGATGCTCGACTGTGGGCAGAGACTGCCTCTGCTCGTATGACATGTATTGTGCAACGCTTCTGTAATAAATAACCGCTCACAGGGAACAGGAGTCAGAGTTGGTCGGTAAGAGAAACAACGCTCTTAGTTGTAACTCCGACTGACTCTCGCTCCCTCTCTTCCCTGCGCTGGGAAAAACTTAATTCCTGTCTCCTCTCTGATTATTCGGTTCTTTAGGGTTCTGGAAAAATACCTAACACACTCACAATACACATACATGTAATACCATTAATTCACTCACACACGCAAACATACATGCACACACAAACGCACACCTACATAAAAATAAACTGCAGTAAAAGCAATAAAAACAGTAAAAACAGAATTAAAGGTCCTCATGTAAAATACAGAACTAAACAATAACAGAGAGATAAATAAGATAAAAGTAAGAATAAGCAGATAGTCATAAGCTTGTTCAAATAAAAATGTTTTTAACTTTCTCTTAAAAATGTCTAGAGTGGCCTTCAGATCTAAAGGCAGCTCATTCCAGAGCAACATGTGGAAGTAGCTTCCCCTAACTAACCTAACGTGTGCTATGACCAGGTAACTGTGGCAAGCCGTTTGAGCATTTATTACAGGTAACGATGGTCTGCAGACCTGAGTGATCTGACCGGTGCGTACGAAATCAGCATGTCTCTTTTATATTGTGGTGCAAGCCCATATAGAGCTTTACATATGAGCAGCACGATTTTAAAGGCACACTACGTAACTTCTTCATATTTGTAAATCTTACTCTTGAGCCAGTCTGTGCTAATCTGACCTTTACAGGATTAATGAAAAGTCACTCAGCCCCATCTGCTGCTTGGATCCAGAATACCACCTTTGTAACTTCTGAGTCTCTGGTCCGGTGCCCTGAAGTCTCACAAAGTCACGTATCTCACGAGGGTTAGGCTAACCCAATGTGGCTAGCTGTTATGCTAGCTCCAGAGTGTTTTTAGCTCATGATTCCTGATTTTTCCCATCTCTTCCTGCTTGAACACCTGATTTCTTTGAATGAGTGATGAACCGCTCCAGTAGAAAGCAGTGAAGGCTGAGGAGACATTTAACAGTTACATTTAGGTGATTCTGAGCAGAAACAATGCTAATGTTTCTACGACATTGATTTAAAATGGACACTAGGGGGTGCTAAAAACAAGCCAAAATGCCATGATATGCCTTTAGAATGAATTTGTTTCCCAACTGTGTAGCATCATCAATATATGCTCTGACCTCTGACCTCTGTCCACGTGATCATCACAAAACACTACTCCAGCTTTTCCCAATAACTTGGATTATAACGGATCTTTACTGTGTTTAACCTG
The DNA here is from genome assembly GCA_006937965.1 of Callopanchax toddi. Classification (NCBI taxonomy): domain Eukaryota; kingdom Metazoa; phylum Chordata; class Actinopteri; order Cyprinodontiformes; family Nothobranchiidae; genus Callopanchax; species Callopanchax toddi. The sequence continues at coordinate 137,740 of SSNR01000482.1, forward strand.
AATCAACACTCCTCCAAGGTCCGGTCGTTTCGGAAGAATCCACCTGACTCTTTTAATAATAATAATAATAATAATAATAATAAAAGCTAAAGACTCAGTGTCTCTTCCTAAAATGACACTTTAATCTGTTACAGAAATGTCTTCATGTGATTAATGCACTTTCTCTTACAGCACTAAGAATGTTGATCCAGTTCAGTATTATTTTCATACTTCTACTGTGCTAAAGGTAAAAACCAGTATTACTTTTATTAGCTGGTACCTTTGACATTAAAGGTTGAGTCATGTGACTTTAATAATGTATTTTGATAGGTCCACGACTCCTGAACCTCCATCTTAGCTTGCCTCGAGCTGACGTTCATGTTAGTTCTCATCAAGCCTCGGTGAGCCACGCTTCAGCTGTTTCTGAGCTACACAGCTGAAACCTGTCAAAACCCGATCGGCCCTGCCGGCCGATCTATTAATCCCCCAGAGAAAGACAACGCCCGTCTTTGCTCGCACCAGCATGGGGACTCCAGCCTCACACCAGCCATGTCTCTGCTGACCGCTCGGATCCCGGACGCAACTGCGGGCCGCCCGGCGACCGGAGGGTCCCCGTACGGCCAGGACGAGTCGAAGGGGGGTCATCCGCCTCCCAATGATCCACTCCAACCTACCAGTCTACGATCCATTGGGACTGGGCACTTGGTGAGAGAAACCCTGCCTGGTAAACCAGAGGACTGTTGATAAGCTAACCGCTCACTCCAACACGTCACTGATCCACCAGTAACTCTTCCCCTCACTCACTCCTTAACCTAAATTAATAACCCTAGTCTAAACATCACAGACTCAGCCGTTAATCTCAAAGTTTAACCAACTAGAACACAATACCATCGTGTTTAACTAGCCACTGTTCTTATTACCTCAACTGTTAAATGTGTGTACTGTCTATCGTCCGCTTTGTAAATAAATTTTCTATATAAGATTTATTTCACGACTCTGGTTCAGATTCATCAACAAACAGTTCGTAACTAACTCACTGTATTTTTAGGGAACCTAGTCTAAAATCTGTAATTAATCTCAGCTATATCAAAGGTTACAGGCTCAGAGAGAGACCTCCATAAATCCTAAAATAGACTGAAGTAATTCACAGAAGGTGGGTAAAATAAACACAACGGTTTATTCCACTACAACTGGTAACCAGTGCAAAAATCTAAGAAAAGGAGTGATGTGTTGTGATTTCTTTGTTCCGGTCAGAATACGAGCAGCAGCATTCTGAATCAGGCCATTGCAATAATGAGCTAATGCTTCCTGTTGCTCATTTTGAACACGCTAAAATATTGAATTTTTATTTTTGTTATTAGTCCTACCTGTGGTTATGACCAAATACATCACTAATTCATAATAATGAATAATTGTGATAAAGTATGTCACAAGTTTGAGTCAGTATCTCTTGATTATGAGACACCTTATGACATCATACTCTTTATAACAATATGCAGTCTGATGGGGTTTATAACTTTCATAACATTTTTAACTCACATTATGAAGTTTGGACCTGTCTTTTAATATTATTTACAAAAACTTAAAGTCCTAATAAACAAAACCAGCTGATTTATTTAAAGCTGGGCTCAACACATGTCCAACTACAAAGAACTTTGCTTTTTATAACCTCAGTTTATAATAAATGTTCTGTGTATATCTGATGAAATCAGAATGTTAATATTTAAACCCTTACTTTAATTATCTTTAAGGAAAGCCACCTTTTTAAACTGAGATCTGTATTGATTTGAAACGTGTCTCCCTCTAGTGGTGAAGATATAAACTGCAGGTTGTCAGTTAAAGTGTTTACTGTATGCCTTTATGTTTATTATATTAGTAATAATGATTGTTGTTACCATTCTGATGTCAGTGGAATATTTACCACAAACATTCATGCTTCAGAAAAACAATCAGTGTAAACTCTCAGAACATTCGTTTTAATGGGTCTGGTGAGTTTCCAGTGCTTGAAAAATGATTTTAAATGAAGTTTAGTTGAGTTTTACAGACAGAATAGAGCCTGTAAACCATCATGGTGTCCAGCTTTGAGCTGAGTGCCTCACACACACCTCAATTTCACATCATCTGCTAAAAACCTGACAGAAACAATGAAGAAACTGTTAGAGACTCTTCATGAAGGTGGCGTGTCATCCTGCTGTGAAAAGCAGCAGGCAGGTCAGAGGTCAGTTTAGGCATGTGGAGGGAAAACAGAGCAGAAACCTTCACATCCACCAGACCAGAGGTTCATCCTCACCAGAACCTGAACCAGAGCCATACCCGGGCCGTCAGACTGGTTTTAGTTGTTGCTGCTGATGATGTCGATCATGCATAAAATACATATTTTTGTCAGTCAGTCAGATCAAATCTTCTTGCTGCTCTGTTCTCACATGATAACATCTCCGTTTCCAGGTGAATCATGACGCCGTGTGTCCAGCAGGTTGTCTCTGTTCTGCTGAACGTCACCATGCTGCTGCTGATTCCTGCAGGTGAGACAACAGCTTTACTACAGGAGAAAGATTTCAGACTCTAAACTTCCTCATAACTGAGACAGACAGACAGACAGACAGACAGACAGACAGACAGACAGACAGAGAGACAGAAGGACAGACAGACAGACAGACAGACAGACAGACAGAGAGGTGACTGATTCAGTCATCGATGAAGAATCATTTGAACTATTTAGAAACAGCTAGCTCTACATTTAAGATATCTGCTGGGAGATTGTGAGAAAAGCATAAAATAAGTATTTATGTAATCAGTTACTTACAGCTTTACCGTATATTTTTGAGCTAAAATATTAAAAGAAAGAACTTCAAACTAATTTTGAAATTCGGGATCAGGCTGCAGAGCTTTTTCTGACCAGCAGGAGGTGCAGTTTGACCTCTGAACAGCTGGAAATCTGACTCATTAAAACAGACTCCCTTAAGACAATTTGTTGGGAAAAATTAAAAGTAGAAACAAAATTTCTTCAAGTAACTCAGTTTACATGTACCACAAGCCTTTACAAATATGTACCTAAATAATAAAGATTTAAATGTTAAATAAATCTGGATGTCTTATTAAAAATGTTACAGAAGCCAGCAAGAATAAGTCCAAACATTAAACAATGGAAACTGATAAAGCTGATAAAGTTCATCTTCATCATGACTTTCTGATCAGATGTGAAGGTGGATCGTTAAGCATGACCCTGACTCAGGGGAAGTCTCAGATGGAAGAATAAATTCACTCATCAGGTTCCTCACGTGGGGGTTGGTTTCTGATGGTTCCTGCTGAAGATGACGAGTCGGCGTGAAAAACTGTTTTGGGGGAAATTCTAATGTTTCTGATCAGTTTTCTACATTTAAAAGGCAAAACAAAGCAGAAAGCAGGAGGCAGATGCTGCTAACAGCTGATCAGAACATCTCACAGCTAATGACAGCATGGAGTTGGTTTTCTATGCTATTTGGTTTCTGCAGCTTCAGGTAACAAAACACAAATATCATAACAATAGGAGCGTTTCTGTTCAGTAACCATTACAGGAGCAACAGAGGCTCCAGTCAGTCACTCAGCACTTTAAAGCATCAAATAATCACATCACCCCCTGCATGAGTCTGAATGCTGGGCAGCTCCTTTAGTCAGAGACTAAACATCCCCACTTTAGGAAGAAACGCTTCCACAGATCATTTATCCCAACAGCAGTCAGACTCTATAACACGTCATGTCAGGAGGAGGGTGTGGTACAATGTTGTTCTCTTGTTCTTTTATTATTACTTGTATTCCATTTCTTGTATGTGTAACGAGCTGTGGTAACACACACATTTCCTCATTGTGGGATCAATAAAGTTTTATCTTATCTCTTATCTTAACAGTAAATTTAATCAAATACAAACTATTTATTCAACAATGATACATACAACAATAATAATAAGGTACAGCATTTATAAGAATGTGTATCAAGTATAAGGAGCCTCTGATGAAACATCATTTCATATCATTTTTTCTCTAGTGTCATCTTGAAGCTCCATATTTGGCCTAATGAGTGACATCACCAGTCTTCCTCCTAACCCCGTTTATTATTACAAGTTATATTTTTACAGCAGGAAACCCAACTGATTGTATTGTTGTCTCTTTTATCAGATTGGCTCATTTGTTTATAGCTTGGTTTTCTTTCATAGTTCACAGTTATTCTGAATTTCATACTTTGCATCTGAATGTTTAATTTTATGGTTTATTAATAAAATCCCCCTTGTGCCCTAACATTATCCACAGATCACTCATTTATAACTCATTTCATCATAGTGTAACTACTGTATGAGTAACTAATTCTCCTATTTTATTTTTCTGATTTTTTATGCTCATGTTTAATGTTACACATTCAAGTTCCGTGTCTTGAATTGGCTGTTTTATTTGTTGTATCTTGGTTATTTGTCACATGCAGCTTTAGTCTCTGTTTTAGTCAGATTACTTGATCTTTTATTTATTTTATGGATGTTGATTCTTAATGTTGTGGTTTTATTGCAGCTCATAGTTTCACAGTCTGTTTTTTCAGGTCACCTTTTGTCTTTCCAGGATTTTCTTGTCTTATTTTGGTTGTTCTGTATTGTACAGTATTATGACTTTTATGTAAAATGGACTCCTCAGTAAACAGACATGAAACGTGTTTCCTCTAACAGGTTGTTCTGAAATGCTTCCAGGTGCTGATCGGAGGCTGAGGTTGACACAGGTCTCTGGGATAAGGCTTGTGCCAAAAGGGTCAACCGAAAAACACAGTTACACACAAAATACATCAAAATAAAGCAACCAAGAAGAACATTTCAGACGCAAAAGTGTGAAATTCAAAAGCAAAAAAAAAAAAAAAAAGACTTTAAAAACAAAATAAAAATCATAAGTAAATATTTGTTTTTCTAAACCAAAAACGTAGTTTTCGTAACAATTCATATTTTATTTATTTGATACAGTTTTTTGGTTCTGATCTCGGTTCTGCTTCATTCAGACCATTTAGGCTTTTATTCTGAAGGGCATGTTTTGATTGGTTTTGCTGCTTTTGAAAGTCAGTCTCAGTGGGAGGAGCTTTCCAGTGCTTCATTCTAATTGGTGATGAGGCTCTGGAGTGGGTGGCTCCATACCTATGGCAAACAGCAAGAGGCACCCCTAAATCCTCATAACCAATGAGATTGAAGCACTGGGAAGCCCCTCCCACTTTACACTAAAATGTGACTGGCTGGTTTGTCTGTCAGTTTCTAAAGAAACTCATTCTGATCAGCCTTTGATCAGCTGTGCCTGATATTCAAGTCATAAATGTTCAGAAATCAAACATTTTTCTTCCCTGGACCATCAAAATAAAAGAATCTCGTTATTTTCAAAAATCTTAAAATGTGTTTTAAAATTTCTCGCCTCGCCTCGCCTTCTTCCGCTTATCCAGGTCCGGGTCGCGGGGGCAGCATTCCAAGTCGGGCAGCCCAGGCCACCTTCTCCCCGGCCAAGTCCACCAGCTCCTCAGCTGGGACGCCCAGGCGTTCCCAGGCCAAACTGAAGATGTATTTCCTCCAGCGTGTCCTGGGTCGACCTGGGGGCCTCCTGCTGGCAGGACATGCCCAGAACACCTCCCGAGGGAGGCGTCCAGGAGGCATCCTTACCAGATGCCCGAACCACCTCAACTGGCTCCTTTCGACATGGAGGAGCAGCGACTCTACTCCGAGTCTCTCCCGGATGTCCGAGCTTCTTACCCTATCCCTAAGGCTGAGCCCGGCCACCCTGCGGAGGAAACTCATTTCAGCCGCTTGTATCCGCAATCTCGTTCTTTCGGTCATTACCCAAAGCTCATGACCATAGGTGAGGATTGGGACGTAGACCGACCGGTAAATCGAGAGCCTTGCTTTCCGGCTCAGCTCCCTCTTCACCACAACAGACCGGTTCAGCGTCCCCATCACTGCAGACGCTGCCCCAATCCGCCTGTCGATCTCCCGCTCCCTCCTTCCCTCACTCGTGAACAAGACCCCGAGATACTTGAACTCCTCCACTTGAGGCAGGACCTCTCTCCCAACCTGGAGTTGGCAAGCCACCCTTTTCCGACCGAGAACCATGGCCTCAGATTTGGAGGTGCTGATCCTCATCCCAGCCGCTTCACACTCGGCTGCGAACCTCCCCAGCAAGAGCTGAAGGTCAGAGCTCGATGAAGCTAGGAGGACCACATCATCTGCAAAAAGCAGAGACGAGATTCTCCTGTCACCAAACTCCACCCCTCCACACCACGGCTGTGCCTAGAAATCCTGTCCATAAAGGTTATGAACAGGACCGGTGACAAAGGGCAGCCCTGGAGGAGTCCAACCCTCACTGGGAACAGGTCCGACTTACTGCCGGCTATGCGGACCAGACTCACACTCCTCTGGTACAGGGACTGAATGGCCCTTAACAAAAGGCCATCAACCCCATACTCCTGGAGCGCCCCCCACAGGGTGCCCCTGGGGACATGGTCATAAGCCTTCTCCAAATCCACAAAACACATGTGGATTGGTTGGGCAAACTCCCATGACCCCTCCATCACCCTAGCGAGGGTAAAGAGCTGGTCCACAGTTCCACGACCAGGACGAAAACCACATTGCTCCTCTTCAATCCGAGATTCAACCATCGACCGGAACCTCTTCTCCAGTACCCTGGAGTAGACCTTTCCAGGGAGGCTGAGGAGTGTGATCCCCCTATAGTTGGAACACACCCTCTGGTCCCCCTTCTTAAAAATGGGAACCACCACCCCGGTTTGCCACTCCACAGGAACTGCCCCCGATGACCACGCAATGTTGCAGAGACGTGTCAGCCACGACAGACCTACAACATCCATCGCCTTGAGGTACCCAGGTCGGATCTCATCCACTCCTGGGGCTCCGCCGCTGCGTAGTTGTTTGACTACCTCAGCGACTTCTGCCCCAGAGATTGGACAGTCCGTCCCCAGGTCTCCCAGCTCTGGTTCCTCCTCGGAATGCGCGTCGGTGGGATTGAGGAGCTCCTCAAAGTATTCCTTCCACCGTCCGACTATAGCCCCAGTTGACGTCAGCAGCTCCCCGTCCCCACTGTAAACAGTGTGAGCAAGTTGCTGCCTTCCTCCCCTGAGGCGCCGGATGGTTTGCCAGAACCTCTTTGGAGCCGACCGATAGTCTTTTTCCATGGCCTCGCCAAACTCCTCCCACGCCCGAGATTTTGCCTTGGCAACTGCCACTGCTGCACTCAGCTTGGCCCGCTGGTACCTGTCTGCTGCCTCTGGAGACCCACAGACCAGCCACGCCCTGTAGGCCTCCTTCTTCAGCCTGACAGCTCCCCTAACCTCTGGTGTCCACCAGCGGGTACGGGGGTTACCGCCACGACTGGCACCGGCTACCTTGCGACCACAGCTAGCAACAGCCGCCTCAACAATTGCAGAGCGGAACAA
>SSNR01000482.1:145163-184272 GCA_006937965.1 Callopanchax toddi
GCGGTCGAAGCTCTGCCGGAGGTGGGAGTTGAAGACCATCTTGACAGGCTCTTCTGCCAGGCGTTCCCAGCAGACCCTCACTATACGTTTGGGTCTACCAGGTCTGCGTGGCATCGTCCCCTGCCATCTGATCCAGCTCACCACCAGGTGGTGATCAGTTGACAGCTCCGCTCCTCTCTTCACCCGAGTGTCCAAAACATACGCTCTCAGGTCAGATGATACAACTATAAAGTCAATCATCGACCTGTAACCTAGGCTGCCCTGATACCAGGTGTACCGATGGGCATCCTTATGTTCGAACATGGTGTTCGTTATGGCCAAACTGCGACTTGCACAGAAGTCCATTAACAGAACACCACTCGAATTCAGATTGGGCGGGCCGTTCCTCCCAATCACGCCCCTCCAGGTCACGCTGTCATTGCCCACGTGAGCATTGAAGTCTCCCAGCAGGACTATGGAGTCCCCAGTAGGAGCGCTATCCAGCACTCGTCCCAGGGACTCCAAAAAGGGTGGGTACTCTGAAATGCTATTTGGTGCATAAGCACAAACAACAGACAGGACCCATTCCCCAACCCGCAGGCGCAGGGAAGCTGCCCTTTCGTCCCCCGTAGAAAACCCCAACATACAGGCAGAGAGTCTTGGGGCTAACAGAAAGCCCACCCCAGACCTCCGCCTCTCACCCGGATCAACTCCAGCAAAGAAAAGTGTCCAACCCCTCTCCAGGACTCGGGATCCAGAGCCAACGCTATGTGTCGAGGTGAGCCCGACTATATCTAGCCGGTATCGCTCAGCCTCTTCCACAAGCTCCAGCTCCTTCCCCGCCAGAGAGGTGACGTTCCATGTCCCGATAGCCAGTTTTCCCGTCCGGGGATCGGACCGCCAAAGCTCCCGCCTCGGTCTGCCACCTGATCCACATTGTACCGGACCCTTCACTCTCCTCCTGCAGGTGGTGGGCCCACAGTTGGATGAGCCCATGTCTCCGGTTCGGGCTGGGCCCGACCGGGCCCAATGGGCGAAAGCCCGGCCACCAGGCGCTCGTCCACGGGCCCCAACCCCAGGCCTGGCTCCAGGGTGGGACCCCGGTAACCCTCCGGGCCGGGTACTCGAGCTCTTTGGTGCTCTCTTCATAAAGGGTCTTCTGAACCGTTCTTTGTCTCACCCCTCCCCTAGGACCAATTTGCCATGGGTGACCCTACCAGGGGCACAAGTGCCCCAGACAACATAGCTCCTAGGATCGTTAGGGCACTCAAACTCCTCCACCACGATAAGGTGACGGTTCAAGGAGGAGGTGTTTTAAAATGTGCAGCTCTGACCTAAAGTTAGGGAGGACACACTGGTCCTTGTTTGTCCTGTCTCCCGGAGCTCTGTCCAGCCAATAAAGCTGTTTTTGGATCACCTTGCAGCTTCCTGCCTCCCTCCCTCCACACTTGGGTCCTGCATACCCCGACCATTACACTGAGGAGGAAACATCAGTTTGTGGGAAGTCTTCAGTTGCCTTTCTTTGTGACACTGATAAAATAACGAGTGAAGTTATTTTTTAAATGTAGTTACAGCATTCTCTGATTCAACTCTCTCATATATTATTCACATATATAAGCACACAAACCTCACAAACCAAGATACTGTTTTTAAATCTCTTATTATTTTTATGGTATTACAGAGCGCTGTCACAACAGCTCAGTCATTCACTCACATGGTGGTGATAAACTACACTGTAGTCTCAGCTGTCCTGCATGGGGCACACCGACCGACGGAGGCGGGGGTGCCTCATGCAGCAGCTCCCACAAGTCCCTCTGACCACCACCACCAGTAGACAAGGAGGGTGAAGTGTCTTACCCAAGGACACGACAAGGTAACCCAGCCAGAGCTGGGATCAAACCAGCAACCCTCTAGTTGCCAGACTGGCCACTCTGAGCTACACGCCGCTCCTATAAAGAACTGTCATTTCACATTTTGATTTCTGCAGCGTTTAAACCCCAACTGGAGGTTTGAGGTCCTGACCTCCAGAAACAGAACTAGTTATCATCAGCCTGTAGGATAACTTTCTGTGTTATTAATGGTCTTTACTTTAGGTTCAACAAGAGTGGGTTTATAATTATTATATTGTAAATCCCCTCATTCTAAGTGTCTCAACAGACGATTAGACCATCCAGATGGATTTAGTTTGACTTTATTTTGTACTGAGTGTTCAGTTTGTGAGACTTGTGTTCAGATCCTGGATGTTCTGTCTGTTTCAGCACAACAGGATTATAATGTGACTGAAACATGAGAGAAATTAATGTTATTCTGCTCCCACCACCAAACACGTGAAAGTTATTCCTCTTCATCTACTCTACGTCTTTCTGTTCACTTCCCCATGCAGCTCATATGCTTTAAAGTGACACACACTGTGTTGTAACGAGTGTGAGGAAGAAAAACCAGAAAAGAGGAACAAAAACCGAGTAGAGGGTTTGTATTAAATGGTACAAATGAAGCAACCTGTGACTCAAATGACCAAAGAAGTTGAAAGCAACCGTTGTCTTCATTTAAACAGTTGGAGTCTTTTTTTAAGTTTCTAAGTGTGTGTTTTAAAATAGATTTGTTTTATATTTTTATTATGAAGCACTATGGGGTTTTTATCCTGTTTTTATCCAAATAAACAAAGAAAATTCCTAAAAGGAGGCCAAATTATGACCAAAATAACAGAAATAAGTAAATAAAGGTTCAGCTTTTAAAAAGAAAAACATTTAAACAAATTAAAAGAACCCATTTATGATTACAATGAATTCCCCCTAAAAAGTTAATAAAAAACCATAAAATCAAAAGAAAAGCCTCATAGAAAACTACAGATTTCTCTTTGAAGCGGAGCCTCTTTGCTCCAGATTCCATCAGGGCTAACATGTCAAACTGCACAGTCATGGTGAACTTTATTTTATAACATTATATTAAATGAAAGTGAAATAATCAATGAGAACAACAGTCCTGAACGGAGCTGATTAGTGTCTCTCTCTGGTCGCCATACTGCTGAGATAACACAGCACAGGATGAGGAAATGAAGTGAGGCGAGCGTGTGACTTCACTCCTTTATTGCCTTGCAAATTTTATCAGTGCTGAAAACACAGAGCCCTTTGCCCAGTCGTACCGGCCGAGCCCTGCTGGATCCTCTCTGACAGCTCATGGTATGTAAAAACACAGAACTACGACTAATAGACCTGTTTTCACCAGTCGGACCCAAACCGCTCGACGTTCTCTTTGCTCTGACTGACCCGGTCTTTGTATGAGTGAGTGGAGCTGTTGGCGATCAACAGGCTCGTTTCTGAAAAGCAGGAAATGAAAGCAGCACAGCATTGTGAGGAGAGTATTTCTAGCTCTTTGCGGTGATGGCAAACAGCTCCAGTAAATCCAATGAGACTTTGATTGAGGCAGCTTGGAGGTTAATGAGTAACTGAGCCTTTAGTAGATATTTGTTCAGCTCTGGCTGTGTGACTCACACTGGACAAGAACTCTGACCTTTACTTGTGTTTACCCACCCAGCTGGGCTGTCGCCTGCTGTGAAGGATTTTATTTTATTTTATTTAAGTTGGAGATAAAAACTGCTGCTATGGTGAGTGAGAACCTTTCTTTACACTAAAGTTTGGATTTTGGTTCTGTTGATATGTATCCAGACATTCTATAAAACGGATTCAAACCGTTTCTTGTTACATGTTATGTTTTACGCTCTTAAAGGCTGATAGTTCTCCTCCCGCTGTAACAGAAGCAGGAAGTCAAACTGGGTCATCAGAGCTGATGGAATGGAAGCTCTGAGGCTTTCTGACTAAAACTGTTCCCACAGGCCGACCCGAACCCTCAGACGCCCGCCTCGGGCTCGTCATCCGCTAAGATGGACCAGGTCCAGAGCCAGGTGAACGAGGTTAAAGTCATCCTGAAAGACAACATCAACAAAGTGCTGGAGAGGGGCGACAGATTAGACGACCTCATCAACAAGACGGATGACCTGCAGGCATCTGTGAGTACAAAGCAAACAGCTGCACCAATTAGAGATGTTCCTCCATTTAATGATGTAAATACTCAATGATTCTCTCCACTTCACTGTGACATCAGCCATCAGGACCCTAAGGACCATATAGAACAGAAGGAAACCCTGTTCCACTTCATGCTCTAAACAAGCTGAAGATGGTTCCATGTCGTAATGTGTCACTAATGATTAAAAGCTCCTCAGCTGGTGGCGCCTCTCTGACCTGTAGGTTTAGGAACTCGGAACACGTCCAACAAGCCTCTTTTGGTCAAACAGCGAGCCGTCAACGTGTGGTAGCTGAGAAACTGATTCCAGACTGGCGTTTCTCCAGAGTGAGACTGAAGCAGTTTCTCAAAGAAGAGCAGTCTACAGACCAATGGGTCCTGGACATTCTGGCTTCCGACCCAACAGGGACAGAGATTCATGACCCCAACCATCACTGGAAAAATGACACTGATAATAAACTAATTATATAATCTACAACTATTATACCAACTGTTTGTAACAATTAATCTATGGTGTTAGGAAGGATTTTAAATTCACTCTAAGTTTTGGAGAAGAAGAAATCCCAGAACCCCCATGTGTTGTTTCAGGGCCCACAGTGGGGTCCTGACACCAACTCTACGCTGTTTTACTCCCTTATGTTGTTAAAGGATCATTTAGGGACATGCATTGCAAACTAGCTAAGGTGTTCAGTATTTGTTAGAATTAATGCTAAAGGTAAAGATGGATGGAGGCCTATAGCATTATGCATTCAGTTGAAGATAGACGTAATAATCTTTGCAGGCTTTAATATCTGAAAACCCTGAAGATGTAGTCGTGAAAAGAGCTGCTTGAAAACTGCAGAAGAGTAAAACTGTTGAAGCTCATGACCTTTTCTTTAATCTCTATTAGAATCAGTGTTTAGGGGGATGTTGAATGGATTCCTATTTTAGTGTATTTAAAATGTAAAATACTTGTTTTTGATCACAAAGAAAGACATAAAGTTTTACATCTGATGAGCTCGTTTTTTAACCAGCACTGTTAGAGTTCTGGAACATTAATGATCAAAGTGTAGATTCTCAGAGAAACTTCCTAGAATTGACTTATTGCCTCTTTCAGCTGATCACATCAGAAGCTTTTCATCGTTAAAAATGAACAAACTGCAAACGTTTCCTGAATTACTCACAGCAAAAGCTTTACATACGTCATTTTATGCAAAATAGTTTGACCTGTCGTCTAAACCAGTCTGTCTGTGGAGCTCGTAAACGAGTATTTATCTGTAATAAATGTGACAAAGAGAATCAAGTTTAAAGATGAAAGTCTTAAACCTTCAATTAGCAAATAAACAGAGCTATATTTGCATTAGTGAAAGAGGGAAATGAGAGGAAGTGAGGCTAAGAGTTAAAATTATGTATCTGTGATGGATGGAAGGTACTAGGATAAAGGAGGAGGAGGAGGAAGAGAATAACGGGAGATTCTTAAAAGAAACCACCTGGTTGTTAATCTTAACCTGGTCAGAAATAGTTCAGAAGTTTTCAAAGTTGTTCAGTCAGTCAACAACGTGACGTGAAGGTACCCCCTTCTAACCTCTAGTCATCAATCCTTTCTCTACCTTCAGAACAAAGGTGAAACGTCAAACAGAAATAGTGAATATTTGTACATTTATCATTATCAGTGTAAAAAAATTTCATAGCAATTCACGCAAACACAATTTTAATATCATTTCATCACCATAAAATTCACATTACAAGGTGATTCACAGCAGGGCTATTTACTAAAGGAGTTTCATAACAATTCTGCCAGAGAAATCATAAAAGTTTTCATTTATGTCAACATAAAGGTTATAAAATACCTTTTGTATTAACTGCTATAAAATGTTTGCAATTGGATTGAAGACATTTCGTACCTGGCCTCGTACGAATCGTACAGTTTGATCAGAACTGGCGTTTCTCCAAACTGAGGCCATTCAAAGAGCTACCTGCAAGAATTAAAGTATTAATTGTTTATAACCATTTCACAAACCCCTACTATAAGTTTTTTTAAAACATAATTTACCAATAGGCTAACACTGGTTTAACATCAGGAATCTACAGCTTGTAACTATTTATTAAATGTTGTTTTTACAACATTGAGGTTATTGTTCCATTTGATCTGAAGCAGAATTATGAACGTTTTGTAATGTCCTGTGATTAACATCATTTTATCAGACTTTTTATTCAATTTAGCATTTATAACCCCAATGTGAGTTTATAAATGATATTTAATCATATTGATGTGTATCAGTATGATTTTTGTCCAGATTAATTTGACTCAAGTGTGGGTATTTGAGTCTGTTCAAAGAAAATGAAATATTTGTACAAGGTATGAGTATTATTTTGTTTGTGGGCCACAGTATGTGACTGAGGGGGATTCTCCCAGGACAAACTTCACTACTAATGATCAAAATATGAAATAACACAAAAGTAGTTCATCAGAACTAAGGATTAAATGATAGTTTCTTGAGCTGTTTAAGGTTTAGGATTGTAATAAATTAATCAACTCGTTTTTTTAATTCTAATTATTCATAATTAATATGGATAATTAACAGCTCGGGCACCAGGTTATGCTTATACTCAACCAGGAGTATGGTTTCCTGTGATCGGGACGCCAGGTGTGAATAGAGATGAGGCTGGTTCAAAAATATTTACTTGCATTCCAAATCAAACTCTTGTTGCAACCAAAAATGATCAAAAGTTTCTTCATTTAAATGAACTAAGGCTGTTAAATTAGCTCATTTTCTTCCTCTCTGAGATTCTCATTCATTCTGAGAAGACTAGGATCTCTTAGGGGGGCCAGTGCCCCTGACAGCTAGCTTAGCCCCTGTGCCCCCCCCCCCCCCCCCCCCCCCCCCCCCCCCCCCCCCCCCCCCCCCGCTAAGTGCTGCGTCTCAGGCATTAGAGACAAATACAGTTTCATGTTGTCACTGAAGTGATAACCATGAGATCAAAGTATTTTTGCAAAATAGTTTTATTTTGAAACTTATTGAAGTTATTGTGTCAAAAGCCACTTGCTGTTATTATACTGCTGTAATTATACACTAAATGTGACTTAAAGACATCCTTTGTAGTTTTTTATTTTAGAATGTACCCCTCTATAAAGCAGCTGGCCCCGGCCTGCTTCCCTCTATTGTTGGTCTAGATGGGCGGATCTACCGGTGTGGCCATCCTAAGAGAACGCCTTGCCACCCCTGCCAGCATAGATGTATAATCAGGGGTGCACACAATTTTTCATCAAGGTTCTCAAGGTGCTGGGGTCTGGTTCTTATTAAATACAAACAACATTTAACTCAAGATGTCAATCCAATGCCTAAATAAAATTTTAAATAATATTAAAACAAATTTAATAGTGAAAAGACTTCTATGCACCTCTCACGAGTCAGACAGAGCAATGACTCGGTTTCTTCTGTTCACTGCGGTACGCATGCATGATACAGTATCTGGTTCTCATGTGGACTGGCGGACTAGTTGTGTGCACCCTTGTATATAATATTCTTGTATACGTCATCACCCAAAAAAAATTCTTGCCCTTCTTTTGCCACCCCATAAATATTTCTCTAGATTCCCTGTTGATCTAGATTCTAGAACCTCACTGGGTTGAGGTACAAGCTCACTCATCCTCCAGAACTCAGATCTTATCAGACTCAGTTACAAAAACACAAGGTATTTGCAGCCAGAGAGTTGTTTATATTCTGCCTAGTTCATGAGCTTGCAGAAGTTAGTAGACATTCCCTTTTTACCAAGATTCTCAAAACTTTCTCACCAGAAACTCAGAATAAAACTTTACGATGTTTTGGATTTCTAAGGTCTTAAAACTCCAATCTCTACTACTTCCAGGCAGTTCACACAAACACTATTTATCAACCTTGACACTGCCCTAAATGTTGTGTTAGTTATTGAGGCAGAAATTCAATAGATTTACACACAGAACTTGAACTGCTAGTTGTAAATACCCATTGAATCCTATATAAATGACAAAACTTTAGGATTGTGTAAAGGTTTCTTAAACAAGGATTTTTGATCAACTATTTGTAACATTACACTGTAACTAGCCAAAGAGCCACATGTTATCCCCTTTCTACCAGTTCCTACTATCGGCCTGAAACACCCTTGTAGGGGTTACAAACCATGTTTACATTTAAATGTAGATTTTGTGCAACATAAAGCAGGTTTTAAATGACCCTAGTACTCACAGCTGTTTTTTTTCATTTTGCTTTGTTTGTAGGCCGACTCCTTCCAAAAAACATCTACACGAGTTGCCCGAAAATACTGGTGGAAGAACATCAAAATGATGATCATAATCGGCGTGGTTGTTCTGATCCTTCTGATAATCATCATCCTCGCTGCCACTAAAGTTATTTAAGGAACCGTCTTACAGGAGAGCAGTGAGGGCGTGGCGCTCGCCTCCAGACGTCAAACTGCACTCTGATGTTTTATAATTCCAGCAAAACGTGCACATTCATTCACCTGATGATGACTCACTGTGACGACATCAGATAATGTGAAGATAAAAATCACTGATTAAATTAAAACCCTAACACTCCACATGTAATGTAAAAGCACTGGTAATGAATCACAAATCATGTGAGTATGTTTTTTTATTTGAAGCATTTTCAACGTCCAGTACACCTTGTACATATAATGTTCGTGACGTAAACTCTGTAGTAAGTAACATATGTAATATATGACTGAAAAACATGATGAAGGGTGGGGTGGGGGTCTTGTATTTTTGCTGCCATAGTTCTGTATATATGTGTGAGTTGTTCAACCAATACAACATTTCAGTCATGAAATAAATGAGGCAATTCACAAGCGGTGTTTGAGAACTTTAAATACAAAAAAGGGATTCTGATGCTCGAAGCAATCTAAACTAATGCAAAACACTGAATACTTCGGTGAATATCAAGAAGATGTACTGTAGGTAGGTAGGTAATAACACGCGTACGTGCTTTTAAAAACTAGATCTGTGATCTTCACTGGATCATCTTTCTGGCAGGTTCTCCACCAGCGAACTGCAGCCTTTCATCACTCTGAAGCCTATGGAAACAAACAGAAACAAGTCAGCGCTTAATGAACAACAAACTGTCAAAATAGAAAAGAAAAAATAGGCATCCCCTGTTTTTAAGTGTCAAATGTAATTAAAAGCAATCAGGAAAAACAATTATTTTAACATTTTACAGTTTAAAATAGTAAGAAAGTTAAACTAGGGATCTTGAAGTGCAATAAACTGAAGAAGTCAAAATACTAAATGGAAAAAAATGAATTTCATTTTGATCAAAAATACACATTACATGCAGATTTCTGGAAATGTGACACTTTAAATCGTTTTTTCTTTGTACTTATTTTTGTTTAAATCAACGATTATAAGAGGAAACTGTTACAGGAAAATTAACAAAAAGAGGAGTCTTTTCCATCGCTGTCAGTAACACAAAACAGAACAATACAATTACACAAATTAAAGCACTTTATCCCCCAACACAGTAGAGTCCAAACCAGGTTTAAGCTCATGGACTACTAGCTAAATAAAGAAATACGATTAGGAATGAATATATTAACATTAGAACTGGAAAGTCCAGAGAAAGCTGTATGTATCCTTTGAAAAGCAAATAGTTATTTTTTTTCTTCATATTTATAATCATTACTTGTGGGGGAGTAAGGGCCTGTAAAAAAATGACAATTACAAGTGTATATTTTAAGTTTTACATTACATAACAGTTGCAAAAGAAATATGTAAAAACAAATGGAAAGAAAGATGACAAAGCTGCACGTGTCCCATACTGTTTAGTTTAGAAATTCTGATACAGGATGTTGTAAGACCATACCAAATGGCAGCATTCGAGAGCGAACGCTTCTCGTACCCGGTCCGCATTGAGCGGGCCCTGAGAGTATCTGGGAGTCAGCTCATGGCCTGCAAGGAAGCTCCGCTGGCAGGTACAAACAAGGTATGTCAGAGTTAGGAGACAATAAACTTCCTTTTCTGTTTCCCTGCACATCCTTAACTTTGGCATCCATTTACTGTAGTAGCACTTTACCTGTTAACTTTACAGTTAAAAAAACAAGCGAAGGTGCAAAAAGAGGCAGCAGAAGGCCGGCTGTTAAAAATAATCGCCACAAGAGCGTAGCCTCTATGTTACCACTACTGTAAAGCACATGAGGGTGCTGAGAAAAAGAAATTTACATGAGCAAATTAAACAAAATATTACAAAACACCAAAGTTAATATAACTACTTAAAGTTTGGAATCATTTGTATATGTTTGTTACTACATACCTACTTGGAGGTGAGGGTTAACCTCTTTAATACGGCTTGTAGGTGTTGGTGTGACCACCACGACGTGGAGACTTGCCGTATCCACCAGACTGATCTGTTAATGTGAGGAAAAAAAACACATTTATTACCATGATAACTTTTCAAAACTAGAATAAATGAAATGGAAGATAATCAGGTTGTTCCATAGATACTCACTGCTGTAGTCCGTATATCCATAATAATTATTGTAACCAGAGTAATCATAGCCACCATATCCACCATATCCTTGATTACTGTAACCGTAATTTCCATAATTCCCATAGCCTTGATTCCAGTAGTTACCATAACCCTGGTTCCAGCTCTGATTGGGACCTGTGGTTAAATACAAATCATGTCAGAAACGTTTTATGCCTATCCTACACAAACTGTTTGACATCATGTTGGTTTTTACTCTGTGGATTATTTCAGCAAGAGAGCAGTTTTTGAATCCAGCGCACCACAGCTCTTCCCAAAACACCTCGACACGCTCGTCGTGTGCACACGGCGCATTACCTCGTTCTGTAAGCTGGGCATAAACTGTACACCTCCTGCTCAAACTACGATTACATTGTAGGGTTCAATCACTCACAGTTCACAAATATGAACTTCTTGACCAAAATAAACGCGTATCCTTGGCAAGCCTCGTCATTCTGTGAGGTGAAATGTTTAAAAATAAAAATAAATCCCTCAGTAGTCGGGGAATGGATAACTATTAGTAGAAATGAGCTCTGATTGGCTCCTCCACGACGGCTGAGACTGTAAACAGAGAAACACACGGAGAGCGCCCCCTACTGCTACAGGTTTGCTCGAAGCGCGTGCACGTTGACAGAAAGCTGACAATGCAGAAATTTGAATTTTATTGGCTGAAAATGTTTGCCGGTCAGAAAGAATTCAAAGGGGTCTATAGAAGGAAGGAGGGTCTTCATCAGAATAACATATGTTGTGGAACTCTACCCATAGATCATAGTTTAGACCTGAAATATCATTTAAAACATTTAGAAAACTTTGAAACATAGAAAAATGCAGCACATATTAGCTTTAAAGAAGTACAGGTGCAACCTCAAAAATGAGAAAATCATTAAAGGAAACAGTTCAAGCCTTGATTCCTTGTCATTTTGATGGTCATGGCTTATAGAAAATGAAAATCCTAAGTTATGTGTCTCAGAAAATAAGAATTTCATATTAGATCAATAAAAAAGGATGTTTAAACAGAAATGTCAGGTTTCTGAAGATTATGTTCATTTCTATGCGCTCAATACTTGGTTGGGCCTCTTTTTGCATGAATTTCTTTATCAGTTTTGCGTGGCATGGAGGCAAGAATCTCTATCAGAAAGAGGAGACACCAGACCCAATATGACCTGAAGGCTGCGATCAAAGCAACCTGGGCTTCTATTACACCTCAGCTGAGCCACAGACTGATCTCCTCAAGTTCTCATTTCTATTAGTTTTCCCTTGTGGTTGCATATCAGGTATGTTTTAATTTGCTCTTTCTTTTAAAAATATTTTTTTAAAGCCTACATGGTGGCGAATGAAGGTCAATGTATATTTTCTTGACAAACATATTTTAAACTGTGTCCTAACTCACCACCGCCTCTTCCTCGAGACCTGGACGAGTATCCTCCTCTGCCTCCCCAGTACTGCTGCTGCTGGTACTGCTCCTTGGACACAGCCACCTTCACTTCACACTAAAACAGCCAATTAGACGGACTTATTATACTTTCATTAAGTTATAATCAAATCATGAAATCTGTCTCAGCAGACAAAATAAACTGATTGCACCTTGCTGAGTCCGATGTTGTGGTATTTCTTCTCCATGATTTTCTTCACTGGCTCCTCGTCTAGAAAAGTGATGAAGCAGAAGCCTCTACGTTTGTTTGTTTTGTTCTCCATGGGAAGTTCAATCGATTCCACCTGATTACATCATCAGAGTAATCATTAAAAATCATGTAGTAGACTATATTTACACACACACACAGTGGATGTGTACATTTGTAAATGAGTGAGAAACACACCTCTCCAAAGGTACTGAAGTACTCCCTGACTTTCTCTTCAGGAGTGTCTGGAGACAAACCACCAACAAAGATCTTCTTCACTGGCTCCTGGCTCTTCATGGCCTTTGCCCTTTTGGGGTCAATCACCTTCCCATTCAGCTTGTGTTCCTTCTGTGATGCAACCTTCATAAGAACATAAAGAAATAAGAAACTAGTCAAACAGAAAATCAACAACAATCCATGTCACCACAAATCTAGAAAGATCAGGTTGTTAGGCCTTCTAATCAAACTGTAATGTCTCTGAAAATATTTTCTATTTAATATTAGATAAAAAAATAAACTATAAACAGGATTATTAAAAGATTAGTTGTTTGCTAATTATTGACTAACGATACAAGCACAAAGACCAAATAATCACTCCAAACCTTTAAGGTAATTATTTAAACAAGGCTTCACCTTCTACACTTTCTGTCAAATCTATGATGGAAATTATGTTTTAGGTTTGTTTGTGCATCATGGTTTTATTGTCACCAAACTGACAAAGCTATTGATAAATACAAGTCTGTAAGCTCTCATGAAGAGGAAAAAATGTCATATTTGTCTTAAAAATCTGCGGCGTTATTTAATTCACATGAATCAGGATTCATTAAAAGGAATCTGTCCAGTGAAGGGTGTCCTTTTCAAACACATCAAAAGTTCCATTAAACTCTGAATTATTGTACGATGAATTTTTAGAATGTTTGTTTTGAAAGGTAAAACTGGGTTTAATACATAGCTACGCCCAGATGAAGCTTCCTGAAGAACTGAAGCTTTCCAGCCTGTTGTTTTTGGGATTGGGAAATGGTTCAAATATCCAGCAGCGCCCCCTGCTGACCAAATGCATTAGAAGCACGAAATTATGCCAACTAATGATCAATCCTTCAACAATCTTATGATCATTAAATCTTTTCTTATGTTGCTTTCTGAAGAATTGACGCAACACAAAACTGTTTTATACTGTTAGAATAAACTTCGTTTGTTATGTGATGTGAAACTGTAAAAATGGACTGAATACACTAAAGCTGGGTTTGACATTTATTCATTTTAAATAAACAAAACTGCACAAAAGTTTTCATACCTGGTAAAAAAAAAAAAAAAAAGCAAACGTTACTTATCAAAATTGTTTTCTGTAAAAAATAAATCATAACCTGATGATAATGTTAAGAAACAGACAGAAAAATAAAACCATGCAAAGTCCCCAAACTATTGAATTATGACAAAAACACTTTAAAAGAGTTGAGTCTTCAGCTCATTGAACCTCCTGAGAGCTGCTGTCCTGTCCTCTATGTACCACAATGTTAAACTGGCAGCTTTTGTCCGTATTCAAGAAGACTTGTTTTAATTTTAATATTTTAACTTTTCATTTCACAACATTTGTTTTAATCTAAAATAGCAGGTGGAAATCTAAAAAAGCACATCACTCATAAGCCCAGGGTTCAGAATGTTAAAACCCTCAAGTTTACCATCCTGATAGCAAATGTAAACAAACTGGTTCTGAAACAAATAAATAAAATGAGGTCAAATGTTGCCACACTGGTAAAAATGTTCTCATTATTCAATGATGGATCCAGTTTTAACAAAAAACTGACAGAACAGGCAGATGTCCTGTTTATATTGATTGACTGATATTAATGTATAACAAAAAACTGGCCAAAATGCCCCTAAACCATAGTTATGTATCTGTCTGCTAGTTACTGTGTTGCTGAATTACATAAAGTCCTTAGAAATCACTGAGGCTAACTCACACAGATGAACCAGTAGGGGTCTGTACCTGGGTCAAAGTTTCAATGTCAAACAGCTTCATCTCTCTAATATTTACATTCCTGCTCAATGTGTAATTCTGAACTCCAGACAAAGCGTCACATCACTAATAAGATGATTATTAATAAAATAAAAACATAATTAAGATATTGAGATGTTAAGATGCTGATTCATACAATTGTTTTACCCTGTGAGCAAAGACTGAAAATGCTTCTTCATGCCTGACTGAGTTTAGAGGACACAGTAAATATAAAGTAGAACATATGAAGGCAGGACAGTACCTTTTCAACACTTTCAGGTTCTTTGAAGAGCACAAAGCCAAAACCCCTTGATCGACCAGTCATGGGGTCCAGTTTTAATGTGCAGTCTACAACCTCCCCAAACTTTGTGAAATAATCCTTCAGGTCCTTCTTAGTTGTGTCCCAGCTGAGGCCTCCAACAAACATCTTCCTATTGACAAAACAAAGAGGTCAGGGAGGACAAAGACGCTGTTTTCATAATAGATCACCTAAATTGATACAATAGTATAATAATTTCCTAGCTTCTGGGCTGGTCTTGATGAGACCACTCTGGCTATGGTTGATTACTGAATTGTAAAAAGTTTGTAACTGAGTGAGACAACACGGTCAATATGCTAAAGAAATCGTTTATGTCTTCATAGTACTGCTTTTATGAAAACAAGTGATTATTTGCCAGGTAAAAAAACTTGATTCATTCCTTGTTTATTATATTTTGCTTACAATGAACCAGACTTTCAAGAAATCTTTTAAAATTGGTCTTGCTGCATTTACCTAAGAAAAACTACCAAATATAACAATGTTTGACAGATAAAATTCCCAAAAAGATATTAGCTGAAATTTTGACGTGCAGATGATCCCATGTTTTGTTGTTGTTAGGCCTGACAGATAGATTAAATTATAAGTACCGGTATGTTGTTGGGATCAAATAATATACGACTAATTACCCTGGACGTGCTGCTGTGGAAACTGAATCCTAGTACTGGTAACATAAACATACCCTTCATCCTCCTCGTTTTTACTGGCGTCAATCCTCGACCCCTCGGCCTCGCCCCCCATCATCAGGCCACAGTCCCCACCAGCAGACATCGGGTCGTCATTGTTAGCATCTCCATCCTCCTCCATTCTCATCATGCTCGGATCTTCGCTGAATTCATAATCCTCCGACATGTTTTGTTTTTGACCAAAGTGGCACCGAAAACGTTTAAGAAAATATAATTTTGTTAAAAACCCGTCAAGAAACCGAGCTAAAGATAGCAAATAGCTAGCGATTATTTATTAGCAAATATGATCTAAGACAAAAAATGTAATTAGAAGACTATGTAGCTTCGTTTACATAAATATATTTAAGGTTTTACTTAATATAAATATAAGGCGAATTAATTAGTTAATATATGTTTTTCTTCCAAATTTAAGGTTAATTTTTGAGCGTCGTTTTGTTTTTATAGCCGTCACCTTCTTCTATAAAGCATAACGGGTCAATCAGCAAAACACAAAGTGAACAGCGCCATCTGACGAACCGGCGGGGAAATGCATCGCAATTCAAAGTATGGTCAAAGTATGGCTAACGGAGATATTTCAGTGCGACACTGCGTATAAAACAAATTACAACTTATATTTTTAAATCTAATTACATGTTTGGATTAATGTAAATAGATAAATTGAAATCCAGACAAAAGAGAACAGGAGCAACATAAGTTGAGGTTTCATGTAAAATAAAATTATTTGGCCAGCTAACACCCTCATAAATAACTTCAAATTTTAGCTGAAAGGGGAAAATGGTATGTAATGTAATATTTAACTAAAATGACACACAAGTCACTAAATTATTACTGTTCCAATATTTAGTACAGCGCCACCTAACTAGTTGGAGTATGAACTGCAGATCCTAACATGTGAGCTGGTTATTGCTTTGTCTCGTAACTAAGAGCGAAGGAATGGCATAGATAGACGGGTAATAGAGAACTAAAATATTTCCAGCTTATTGGTAAGCTTCGCTTTGTTGGTTCTGTTCAGCCTGAGGAAGCACAGAGAACCAGGTCGACGCTGCCTGACAATAACAACGTGCTAGCTAAGCTAATCTAACGTTCTTAAAAACCTCTTCGTACTATCTCTGACAAAAAATGGCCACTGCTTCTATTCCTGCTTGCACCACTGCAGTCTTGTTGGATATCGAGGGCACCACCACACCAATAACATTTGTTAAGGTGAGGTATATGTGTTTGTGATGTGTTAGCTGGATACAAGTATTATGCTAAGCAGACGGCTAACCACCACATAAGGGTAAACACAGCAACACAAACAGTCTGTTTCTGGTCTTTTTTAACAACTGAAAACGAGTAAAGTTTGTGTGCTTTGTCACTTTTTCAGGATATTTTGTTTCCCTATATCAGGGAGCATTTGGAGGATTACCTGTCCACACACTGGGAAGAGGACGAGTGCAAACAAGATGTTCATTTGCTAAAAAAGCAGGTAGATTATGACGTGTAATTCATCATGGTTGTTACCATTAGATTCAGAGTAAATCTGTTAATAGTTTAGTAAACACTAAAGTAGTAAGCATGTTTATTTAAATAATTTTTTTTAACAATAACTATATAAAAATACTTGGTTTCGTATTACTTTTTTGGGATATGAAACCTAAAAAATCTTCTCAATAAGAAACCTGTATTTAAGCAACAATGTCTGCACATTAGAGAAGAAGGAAGAATCCAAGAAGGAAATGTCTCTGGGCGGGGGGGTTGATTGCTGAAGGAAATTTATTATGAGGTCTTGACTTAAACAGTCATTTTCATGCTGTTTTATAAAACCTGTAGGAGATTAAGTATTATTAGAAACACTTGGAAAAGAATTTAACAACAAAAAAAGTATATATTAATTTTTCCTTTTGCTTCCTAAATATTTTTGATATTTGCATCAGCTCAAAACTGTTTTTACAGATTGAAGAGGACATGAGGCAGAACCGGGCGTGTCCGGTCCACACAGTGGATCAAACCGTCCACACAGACGAGGAGAAGGCCATCAGGGAGGTTGTGGAGAACGTACTGTGGCAGATGGCAGCGGATAGAAAGTCCACTGCCCTCAAACAGCTCCAGGGTCACATGTGGAGGGCAGCTTATACCTCAGGGAGAATCAAAGGCGAGTAAGTACATTGATCAGTTTGCTCACTTACTTTTATTCATTGTAAAACAGGCTCTGCCTGAACTTGCAACATGACTGAGCAGGTTTGCTGCCACAAGGAGTTACTTTGGTTCATGGATCTGTCTGTTTTGCACCCCAGATTAAAAAAAATATTATTTAGTGAATGTTTCAGATGTGCAAAACAACTTTCTAGCTCAAACTTGGAAAAAAACAAATAGCTTCTTTACTTTTATAGCTTCCAATTCCCAATTTTACCTTCAAATCACACTGTTTACCTTGGAAGTAGTCATTTGTAAACATTTTTGCAGTTGATTCAGATATTTTTAAATCTGAAAATTCTCACAAAACTTTCCAATTTATCAAAACGTCAGAAATCAAGTAGGTAATACTAAACATAATATTTTTAAACACTGCTGTACTAGGTTGTTTTCGTTCAAGTCATAATCTTTCATTTACAACAATCACAGTTTCCTTTGTGAATTGCTGCCTTTTTGTGGAGGAAGTATTGAAAAGTCCCAGGTTCCCCAGGACATCGTGTGAATCAGTTCACCCTGGTAGGGTCTTACTGTTGCTGAGAGTTAGGACTGTATATTGATTTAGGGAGATTTATAGGAACACCTCAGACACTCCTATTAGAGCACGAGACCTGACATGGTCAATTGTGGCTTTAATGATGAAGCACAGTCCATATTCTGTGCAGCTCTGTGTTACATTGAAATGTTGTTGACAGTTTGTCTGCCTGCTTCTGTCTGGTCTGGTCTGGTATCACAAACACAGACAGACATCAGTGTAGAAGAGAAACTGCCACAGCCACAAACTATTCAATATATATTCCCAAGGACCCCTTAGCTGCTCAAGAAGGTCCCTGATATAAATCAGTAAATTCTGCGTTGAACAGTTTCTGCCTACAACAGCAGTAATACTAGGGAATTTACAAACCTTACTGTAATTTAGTAAACCACATAGTGACCAAGGTACACTACCCAGATATCCTGGACAACAAAGGTGGGAAGTTCTGATCCTCAAGGCCACTATCCTACATGGTTTTATGTTTTCCTGCTTCAGCACACCCAGTTCAAACGAATGAGTCATGGATAGACTTGCAGGACTTGACAACATGCCGAGAAGGTAATTCAACTACTAGACTCAGGTGTGTTAAAGAAACATAAATGTCTAAAACATAAAAGATTGTGACTCTTGAGTAGGGCTGGGTACCGTAAAATATTTTTCGATACTACTACTTTAACGATGCCTGGTTTTCGATACCGGTACTTTTTCGGTACCTATATGTATAATTCTGAGATAAAATAACAAGTAATAATAAGTATTAAACGTTTTTTTAAATAAAAAAAAAATGTATAAACCATCTTTTTTGGCATATTTATGCATTTACTATTATTACCGGTATTTATTGCTCACCAAGGGAACTTTCTGTTATGTCACCATTTCTTCCCTCACACACCTCTGGATACAGTAGAGGCTGGAAGCTCAGACTGAACACAGCACTGCAGCAGCAAGTTAATTCCATATGCAATGCGTGGCTTCAGCTTATTGCTGGAATTCCTGTTTTTTGCGGCACAAATCTCATTGCATATGTTGTAGGGCTGCACAATCGTGATCTCAATTCAGACTTGTATGCAATCTCATTCCCAAATGACAACAATTCTTAAAAAAAGAAGACGACGATTCTACCGCATTTGATCCGGGACATAATCTGCATGAAAACATGCGCTCCTCTTTCTCCCTCAAATGATAAAGTTCAAAATTGTTATTATTGTCAAAATTATTTAAAGGTTGTGTACGTAAGAGAAGACGAGAGACGGTAATTGTTTTTATGTTCAGTGTCAGCTGTGACGAAGTTAATGTGCAGGTAATAAGTGGAATAAATATTTATATTGGGAAAAAAATCGTGAGAAAATCGTGATCTCAATTCTAAGCAAAATAATCGTGATTCTCATTTTATCCAGAATCGTGCAGCCCTAATATGTTGCATTTTGCTCTGTTCCCGTTTACCTTTCCAAAATGCAGCCAAACTTTAGAGTTTTTCAGAGTTTTTAACCTAAAAGTCGCTACGCTAACTATTTTGAAAGGGAGGGGCTCTCTCTTTTCCTCCACGTCTCACCTGTGTCTCCACCCGTGCAGCAGCACTGGTGAGGAAATGAAGCAGGTCATTTACACGGGATTTCATAGTAAAAGTACCGAAGTCGGTACCGTGCTTTTTCGGTACTGGTACCTACCGACGGCTTTTGGTCGGTACCGGACTCGTACCGTGTTTCGGTGCCCAGCCCTACTCTTGAGAACCAGTACTATACTTGGTGACACAAGCTAAGCTGTGGGGAAGTGGTGAGTTCCTGATGGTCAGACTTTCACTGATGGAAACTGGTTTGAAACAGCCATGGGACCATCTTCCTGTGGACAGAGGCCTTGGTGGTTTGATCATCAGCTGCTGAAACTAGGAAAAGGGAGGATTTCTTCCTCAAAGTTGGGAGTGAGCTTCTGCCTCAAATGATGGAGTCCAAGTATTTCTGGTCATGTTCTTGGGTACATGTAGTGTGGAGCATTAGATTGATGGTACCTGTGGTGATGCAGATGTACTGGTCTCTTGGGGCGAGGAGAGAGCTAAGCTGAAAGGTCAAGTCTTTAATTTATCAGTCTACATTCCAACCCTCATCTCTGATCATGAGCTGAGAGTAATGACTGAAAGAACGAGACATCAAGAACAAGTTGGTTGTTGCTCCACATCACAAGGAGTGAGTTGAGGTAATTCTGGCTTTAAGTAAAGCTGTGTTAGGGAGAAGTTTCAGACATGTTACACTGTGACTGGGAGCAGGTATCAGGTCAGACTTGGAACTCTCTGGGCTAAGATTCAGAGTTCCTTCAGATGGAGGAGGAGGCGGCTGATGGAGGTCTGTGAATCTCTGCTCAGTGTGTTCTCCTGAAATGAAGTCCTGGATATGTGTCAGAAGTGGGCTGGATTTTACTTGGATTATCTAGTTAAATTGTACACAACATTTTAATATTTACAAGCTTAAAGCAGCTATCTGGAGCGTTTTTCTCTGTTTCAAAGTTTTCTAAATGTTTTAAATGATATTTCAGGTCTAAACTATGATCTATGGGTTGAGTTCCACAACATCAGTCATTCTGATGAAGACCCCCTTTCTCCTATAGACCCCTTTGCATTCTTTATGGCCGGCGAACTTCATTGTCTGCTTTCTGTCAACGTGCACGCGCTTCGAGCAAACCTGTAGCAATAGGGGGCGCTCTCGTACAGGACGAATTTCTCTGTTTACCTTGTCAGCCGTTCATGGAGGAGACAGAGCTCATTTCTACTAAATAGTTATCCATTCCCCGGTTACTGAGGGATTTATTTTTATTTTTAAACATTTCACCTCACAGAATGGCAAGGCTTGCCAAGGATACACGTTTATTTTGGTCAAGAAGTTCATTCAGGGCCGAGTCATTTCTGTGTTCAGCTTCAGAGTCCACCAGCAGCTCGCTGCTACAGAGCTACGTAATAGAAGCAGCAGGGACAGAGAGGGCTCATCAGAGCCTCGCAGTGTGGGAACGTGATTTGTGAACTGTGAGTGACTAAACCTACAGTTTGAGCTGCACAGTTTATGCCCAGCTTACAGACTGAAGAAATGCGCCGTGTGCACGCACGCGACCGTACGCACGTGTTGAGGTGTTTTGGGGAGGAGCCGTTGGTCGTTGGTTTCAAAAACTGCTCTCTTGATGAAATGCTCCAGAATGCGGCTTTAAGAAACACATGGCATGTTCTAAAACAATTTGACTTTTGCCAACAGGATATATCCAGATGTGGTTCCGTCGATCAAAACATGGCGAGAACACGGCCTGAAAGTCTACATTTACTCATCTGGAAGTGTAGAGGCTCAGAAACTCCTGTTTGGATACTCTGAAGAGGGAGACGTTTTAGGTGTAAGTAGCTCCTTGTTTTAATAAGAAGACAGACTTTACTTCCATACCAATTGTCTTTGATTACATGGTGAACAATCCTCATGCTTTCTAAAGTCAGGGTCTCAGAAATACATTTTATTTGTTAGAAAAGAGTGCAGTCAGGTCATTTTATCAGTGTTTTAGACAATGTTTCTGATTGTTTGGATTTATGTGATCATTTCAGTTATTTGATGGCCACTTTGACACAACGATAGGAGCTAAAGTCGATGCTAAAAGCTATGGGAGGATCGCAGAGAGGATTGGCTGTCAGCCTGAGGAAATCTCCTTCCTGACAGACGTAACCAGAGGTAAACATGTTCAGCGTGATATCTTTATGTGATGAAGGATATGAAACAGCCTACCAACTCAGTTTGAAAATTACTTTGATCAGAGCTGAAATTGTTCATAAAAAAGTGATAATACTGAGCCATGAAATATTTTCTGGTTCTTCACATGATGACATTATTAGAGACAAGATGCTATTTATTTAAATCTCCTTCTCACAGAGAATCGTTCAGGCTAGAGGTTTGTACTTCTTGTATCAGGACAGTTTATGGTTAAACACAACCTGCTGCTTTATAATAAGGTTACAAAATACATCAGGCTCTCTGGAAGAGATCTCCATGGTGGAGTCTGTGTGTGTGAGTGAGTGTGTAGACAGGTGTCTTTATACAGGTAACCAGTTTAAACTTGTCTAATTAATACAGGTAATAAGTGGAGGATAGGAGGACTTTTTGAAGACTAACAGGTCTGTGTGAGAGAGAATTCTTGGGGATCAAATACTTTTTGCATGCAATAAAATGCAAATTAATTATTTAAAATCATACAGTGTGATTGATTATGTCTCTCAGTTGAGCTGTTCCTACTGCTTATTGAAAGTGAGAAAACCTGAAAAAAAGATTGATGGGGATCAAATCATTTTTCCCCACTGCTGTTGTACGGCAGTTAAAGCTGGTTCTTCACCTCTGTAGCAGAAAGTTTGGTGATATATTGCTGTCAAACAGGTTAAAGGTACTATAGGGAATTTGGTAAACGATGTAGCTTAAAACGTGTCTTTTCCTGCCTCTTAACAAAATTCTAACATAATATAGCTATAAATATATTGTGATGATTAAAAAAACAAAATAAATTAATGAGGTGGTTCCCTTGCAGTTCGCTAAAAACCTCAGCCAATCATACGTTTCAGACCAAAAGGAACTATTGGACAATCCGGCTGTCTGTCTCACAGAAGCTCCTCACTTCCACACTGCTTGGATCCTCCGTTAATCCGTGCTGGAGCATTTTAAAGCAGAACATCCCGGAAGTGAGAGAAGGACAGAAACATGTTTCAATTTTAGGAAAAAATACCAGATTCCCCAAAAGAAAAACACCTTGTCAGCTAGCAGAAAACAAAGAAAATGTGGACGTAGAAAGAGGAAAAACCAAGGTGAACATTAGCATAGCGTTTCAATGACTGGTGTTTTGCTCTCTATTGTTACTGTGACAATGTGCAGTCCCATGTCCAGGGGAGGTGCAGCATAAGGATTATACCTGACAGGAGGGGTGAGAGCTCAGAGACGTGTTTGTGTAAAATAGCTAGCGATACCTAAATTACACAGTGCAGCTTTAATTGTCTTCAGTGTCTCCTCAGGCTGTATGAGTCACGGATAAATTTAGGAACTATTCGAATGTTCTCACCAGATTCTAGTCATGTAGACAGAAACACAAACTACGCTACTCACAAACAGTTAGGGATATTTGGCTCATTGTGACATTTATGGAAAACATAAAAAATTCACACAACAGTGATATTATATCGTGAAAATAGGACATTTACGTAGAATCATGCGATGGTGATTTCCTCATCTCCAACAAGTTGTTGAAACAAAAACCAACAACAGTGGTGGGTAAACCCCAACAAAACATGTCAGTGTCTCAGTAACTGGTCATGTGACCTTGAGCATCAATGACAGCTTGACGACGACGTCTCATCCTGTTCACAAGTCAGCTTATTGCCTCTGCTGAGTCATGACATCACACTGTTCTTGAAGGATGAACCTCAGGTCATTCAGGTTCTGGGGTTCAGAGTTACCAGCCTCTACATGGAGACTAGGGCTGCACGGTTTTGGATAAAATGAGAATCACGATTTTTTTTTTGCTGAGAATCGAGATCACGATTCTCTCACGATTTCTTCCAATATAAATATTTATTGCACTTATTACCTACACATCAACTTCGTAACAGCTGAGACTGACCATGAAAACAATAAATGTATCTCTTGTCTTCTCCTATGTACACAACCTTTGAATAATTTTAACAATAATAACAGCTTGTTTTCATGCAGATTATGTCCTGGATCAAATGCGGTACAATTGTCGTCTTCTCTTTTAAAAAAATTGTTGCCATTTGGAAATGAGATTGCATACAAGCATGAATTGAGATCACGATTTTTTCAACGATTAATTGTGCAGCCCTAATGGAGACTCAGCTGATCCCATAGGTTTAATATGGATTCAGGTCTGGAGAAAGTCTAGGTCACTCCCTCTGAGGTCCCCCAGACTCCAGCAGCTGTTCCCTAATGATGTGACCTGGATGATCATTGTGGTCCATGAAGATGAAACGAGACCTGTGTTGTTCATGTATAGCAGTGGTCTCGAACTCAAATGAGCCGGGGGCCGGTTTCCATAATCACCACAAAATACATCAGACCAGTCTGCCCTGACCAGAAGGTCAACACAGGACAGGATCCGCCTGCGCGAGCCCTTTACCGAGTCCGGACTCCCTCCTCTCCCCTCCCCCCTGACAAAAGTCTGCGCGAGTCACTCGCTGACAGCACCTGTACTGAGTCTGGATCAGGACCGGGGACTGCTGTAACCCTGAGACCCGGTCCAGGGGTAGGGGGTAGGGTTCGTGTCTCGTCCTGGTCCACTCCCAGAACAACTTGGAAGGTTTTACTCACCAATTTAGAAATGAACTCTGCGTGTCTTCTGCTCAACAAACTCATGATGAGAGAAGTGAAATCCAGTTTCCTACGTGGTTCTCATCCAGTCCACTCAAACGGTCCTCCTGTCCCCTAAAGGTCTTCAGCTCCATGAGACCCCGATCAGAACTCTATCAGAGTTAGCTCCTGACTGCATTTTGCTCCAAACCTTTCAGTGAATTGCTGAGGATGATGATGATGCCGCCGTTGTCGGTCCGACCGAGTCGTAGAGGCCGCTAGAAGCAGGTGAACCGGCCTGAAGGGGGACTTCAGTAGAACCACTCGCTCCGTCAGACTGAATTGTCAGACGCTGAATTTAAAATAATTCCAGTTTAGTCTGTTTTGGTGTGGTACACACGTCTCCTCCTTTCCTTTTCTTTTCTTTTTTGAGAACCACTTTAGGGCTTACTGGACATTTTTGCGGAGTTTTTCACCACAATGAGTCCAGTTAGCTAAACTAGATGTCCGTGAGCCAAAGCGTCAGCGATGATGACGTTTATGATCACAATTAAACTGATTGGATCAACAGATTTCCCAGCAGGCTTTGTTCTTTAGTAAATGTTGAAATAACATGAAATTAAGTCATTTTAATTCATTTTTACCCACAGTAAAAGTTTTTATTTCATAAATGATCATTTCTGAAATAAAAACTGCATATTTAGAAGAACAGTAAAGGATTCTATTTATATATTATAAGCAAGTTGAGGCAGTCTGGTGGCTCCATGACTGAAAGAGACGGAGCAGGAGATGCTTTATAAAGCATTTTCGTTTGGAAGAATGATGACAAGCTTTATTAAATGGCTCTGTCCACTCTGAGATATCAGAACGGCACCGTTTACTCGCGGGATGAAGGTGATGAACACAAACTCGCGGCCCGCGGGTCATCAGCCCCGCCCACTCGCTGGGTCAAGGTGGGGGCCACAAAGTGGCGGCTCACGGGCTGTGAGTTTGAGACCCCTGATGTATAGGATCAGTGACTGGATTAATGATGTTATCCAGGTAGTATGGACTTGTCTCAGAGACATTCACATAGTGTAGGACAGTTCTGTATTGACTAGACACACCTGTCCACTCTGTAACACCTCCACCACTAAAGGCTGGTCTGGAGACAGCAGCTGATGTATCTCCTTGATGTCTCCAACATCGTTGGTGTCCATCATTTCTGCTCAGCATGAATCAACTTTAATCAGTGAACAGCTCTGAGGTCCACTGGTCCCTCCTCCAGAGTTAATGATGACCCTGTACCTGGTGGTGGTCAGGTACCCTGCAGGTCATCCATCACTCAGACCACGCTGATGGAAATGGTTTCCAATGGTCTGACATGAAACTTGGGTTCCTCTCACCTCCCCTAAATGTGCCTGGAGTTGTGTGACATTCACTATCCAGTTCCTCAGGTCTCTGATCACAGTGAAGCAGTCATCAGTGTGGGATGTGGACAAAGGACGTCCACTTCTATGTCTTTCTGTGACTCTTCCAGTCTCTCTGTAGCAACCTGCTGATGACACTCTGACTCTAAGCTCAGTGGACACTTCCTGTTTGAAGCCTCATAATGGTGAGGTCCTGTTGGTCAGTTGTTAGGTCTCATGATGTCAGAATGTGAACATCATGATGAGGAGGACTGTTTAAATACCAGTTCTAACTGAACCAGGACATTTATTGGTCCATTCGTGGATCAAACAGCTGTTGTGAATTTTTTAAAGAACAGCAAGTTGTGCAAAAAGTACTGAAACATTGAACAGATGGACACGTGCATTCAAATGTTTAGAGGTCACATTAAGGTCACCTGTAAAGCTCAGAGTGAATTTTAGGTTCATGCTGAAATTTCAGCAGTAGTAATGAATGCTCCTAAACACCCACTAATGTCGTTAACTGGGTCAGTTTACAGGTAGAAGATTCTTCTAAACACTTCCAGATAAATGCAGTTGGCCCATCAGAGGTTTAGTTTCTGTACTCACCGGTGGTTTTGTTATTGCAGAGGCTAAAGCAGCAGAAGAAGCTGGTGTGAACGTCCTGGTGGTGGTCAGACCTGGAAACATGGAGCTGACAGACGAGGAGAGCGCCCACTATAAACTCATTACCTCCTTTAGTCAACTTCAGCTGACAGGACGCGGCTAACACAGATCACGGAATGTAGGCAGAGAATTTCTGACTTTAGGATGATCTTTTTCTTTGCATCCCCACCTTTTTTGTTTGTTTTGGGTGTTGTCAGTTGGACTTACCGGTACTTTAAGCCAAAGTCCCAGTTCAACTATCAAATCCTTTCAGGTAGGGCTGGGCGGTATGGCAAAAAAAATTTATCACGGGTTTTCTTGAAATCATATCGGTTTTACGGTATTTTTTTACACGGCCGTTACTACCCATAATATTTTTTAATTATGAAATAATTACTGCACTAGATTGGCTTTTAATAGTCCATTTTACTTTCATATGCAGAATTTCATAGTTTTTTCATGTCCAGTCACAGGCAGGTAAATACATAACCCCTTCAAAGTATGTTTGACAAAAGAGAGAAGTAATTAAGATATAAATAAACCTACCATGAAATGTTTTTGCGTTATCTCGACTCACCGCTGGCTTTTTTTCCATCAGCGGTCCCTTTAGCGAACACGTCTTTAATGGACGTCTAACTGACTGCTACTAGCCGTTTTAGCTGCGGAGGTGAAGGGTACAGATCTAAGCTTGAGACGTTCCTGATAATTATTATTCCAAGACATGTTTTCGGCTAAGCTGGTGAAACAAGCTGCTGGTTTGCCCCGCCGGCTAGCTCCACCAACTAGCGGCTCACGTTCGACTTTTTAAACCTGAAAACCCCCAAAACAACAGACGTGCGCGTGCCTCCTCTTTTTGGAATAAGTTCCTCTGGGTTCGTAATTTGTAAGTCGCCATGACAGCTCTCACTAGTAGTCACCATTCTTGGTTCAAAAGTTTCACTCACGCTGCGGTGTTGTGTGTCGTGGTGAAATGTGTTCCCACTGCCAACATCCGAGACGCTGTGTGGGCTATTCACCGGTATAGCGGCATATGAAAAATTAATATAACAAAAAAACCACCGGTATCCGATATGAACCGGTATACCGCCCAGCCCTACTTTCAAGATGCCTTCCACTGGACCATCGATGGTGCTGTGCAGCCGTAACATGAACTGGCCTGAAGGAAACTGCACATAAACTGTGAGGTTACTGTACCTTTTAAACTTTTAGGGACATTTTGTCTGACTACTGTTCTCCAGCTGTGTGTGAATGATGTATTTGTCCATTTTTTAAAACACTTTCTGCTTGTAAACTCAAACCTGTTATAGAAAGTAGATGCTCTGAGAAGTGGTGCTCCTTAAAGAAAACTTTCATGTCAAAGAACTTTAGTTTGAATGTCTTAATGACTTTTTCAGAAGAACGATTTGTGTAAAAATGTGCCATCTGTGTTGTTTATCTGTGATGTAAATGTTTAATAGAAAAACAATCCTAAGCGTTGCCAAACTGACGATCAAATGTGTGAAGCATGGTGGTATTCATCAGGAAACAAACTTTTAATCGGTTATAAATGTTTCTTCCCCTCAGTTCAGATGTGTTTAACGTTTTCACTGTCATGGTAAAGGGTCAATCAGCACAAACTGTAAACTAGTCAAACATTTGCTGCTGTTGTCAAGACAAGCACTGCCATTGATTTTACTGTTGAAAATAAATTCAAACTAAAACAATTACCTTCAATCATGTCATTTTTTCACACTACAAACTCGTATTTATGGGTTAAACATTTCAAAATAAAACTGAAGTCTGAATATTTATTCCCAGAGATTCACCGGCGACGCCTTTCAGGAGCTGTGATATCTTTTGTTTACTGTAACGAGTAAACATCCTGGATGAGTCCAAACTCGTAAGACAACTTGGATCTGGGTTAGAATTCTTACCATAGTTTGTATTTTAATGAATCCTTTATTGTCCCCTTGGGGAAATACATTTTTCTATTTTTCTGCATCTGACTCATCCCAGTAAACCCAGCTATAGTTTTCATTAAAAAGGTAGTTCGACAACCACTTTACTTGTGATTTTCTAATATAATGCCATCTCTTCCCTCAACCACATAAGTTACCTTATTTTGCTAAAAATTATAAACTGGTGAAACTGACAATGCTTTAAAAACAATGTTTTTCCCATTTTTAACACAGATTGGGTATTGTTTATTATAAAAATGTTCATCAGTATTTATATACGGATAGAGCTCTAAATAAAAGTATGTAAACTTACAGAAAATATAGATGTCAGCATTAAAAAGAAACAGAACCATTATCACTTAAACATGCACATTGTTAGTGTTCTACTCGAAACAAAAAGCATTTATAAATGCTATAGAAAAAAACCAACATTATATGTAGTGATACAGCTTTTCTCTAGAGTAATACTGACTGGAACAATAAGTAAAAATATAGTTTCTTTGAGTGGTGCAGGGGATCCTCTGGGAGTCGATACCAGCCTGTAACAGTCCTACAGCTGCTGCCTCAACATATCTGAATTCTCTGACTGACTGATGGGATGCTCCAAAGTGTCTACTGACATCATCTCCAAGTGGAAGTAACGAAACTCAACTCCAAAAGTGCCGATGAAGGCGAGGAAGAACATGACCAGCGCCCACTGGCATCGAACAGCGTGCATCCTGTCGGGGGACGATAACAACAGGACTGGACCAGAGGAGTTAAGCATAAACACCACCACAGTGCATGAGAACAAACACAACCTTTATACTTTACTATAGCTGTTTCTGATTTTGGCATTTGGGTAAAAGGTAGTTTTACTCATTTCTTATTATTCTTAACGAGCTCTGACCAATCAGAGTGGATTTCAGTCTCCAGAGGACTCTGATCTGGCATGAGGCGTCCTGGTTTGTGTTCACCAAACTGTTCTGATGTGGGCTTGTTGAAATAAAGATCATCATTTCATCTAAAGTCTGTATCAGCAGAGTTTTTCTTCTGGGTCTGTGGCACGGCCAGTCCAGAAAATCCCGGTTACACTGAATAGATTTGCAACGTAATTTTTGTGCTTTTTGTGCAAGGCAGTTGTACATGTCAAAGAATTATTTAACAGTCAGCTCTTAAAGTTTGAGGCAGGAAAATTGGCTAAAGCAAATGTGACAAGCGCCTCATAATGCCCAGATAACAGTTGTCCTGTGGGATGTTCACACGATAAGTGGTGAAGCTAGCTCACGTTGGTCCAACAGAACAACTATGGAGGGATAGGAGAAAAGAAAACATAATGATCAGTGTGTGTGTGTGTGTGCCACAGGTTTTTCCTTGCAAAACAAACTTTCTTAAAATCTTCGGCTGTGAAGCAAAAAACTGTTTAATAAATGTAAGAGGAAGCTGCTAACATTAATATTAAGTGTTTTTTAAGGAAGTAAAGTCTAGAGGATCTCTGAATAATCTTGCAGAACCAGCTTGTGGCCGGCAGGTTAGAACTGGGACCATAGAAGTAAACTGTTAATAAAGAGCGTCAAAGTGGAACATCACTGGTAGAGACTTTCTAGATCTTATCGGCTCCACAAAGAAAGGAGTGGGATTTATCACAAGGCAGGATTAATTGACAGCAAGGGTCGTGTGCAGGCTTCAGTGGAGACTGACCAATAGGGACACAACTTACATCTTTAAACTCTGTTTCTGCCCAGGAAGTTCACGTCTGCAGCACGTAAAAACAAGAATTTTGTATTTACATTTTAAAAATAAATTTCCTAATTGCAGTTCATAAACTTTTCTTCTCAACTATACTTTTTTACTTTAAAAGTTTTGCATTTGACTGCATGATAAAGAAACAAAAATACCTCTATAAGCACCAGGCTAATGGAATGGACCAATCACAGCAGGTTTTATGGAAGGACCTTCCTAGTTTACTATTCCAGAGGTGTTGTTCATATTCCAGTAAAAGCTGTTTGTCCAGCTGTGTAACCTAAACAATATTAAGGATGTATCATATGGCTGATTAGTATAAATGTATTTCTCATCATTTAGACACACGGTGTGTGTCAGTAATTCACATTTTACAGTCTGTTTACTGTTTTAGTGAATTTTTTGGGGTCCTCTGATTTTTGATATTAATCAGTATTTTAACATCTCAGTGTTGAATCACATGGAATGTTCACTAATGCGTTCTGCTTTTAACCCACCCAGAGTAAAAGGATACCGTTCTTTAGTACTATACAAACTGTGATGGCTGCAGAGAGCAGGAAGCGAGTGATAGCGACAGCCCTCCCCTCGTTCTTCAGGTTAACCTTCAGGGTGAGGTAAGACTGCATCCAGCAGTACAACGTCCCCAGGCCAAAGGTAATCAGTGTGCCCGTGTTGTGAATCCATTTCACCTCAAATAACTACAAAACAAGTCAGTCAGTCAACAGCCATCTGGATTTGAGGTCTGGATTTATTCTTCAGAACTTACCTGGAAGTTTCCCACAAGTGTCATTCCAAAGCAGCCGATGGAGAAAGCGGCCGCACTGACATAGTTTAGACAAGGTTTTTCTACTTTGTTCTTCAGCTGAAGATATCTGAAGAGACCAATAACAAACCCTAAAACAGAAGAACACCAACAAAAACACCCAATCAGCAGCACATTCTTAAAAGATTTAAATGATGACCTCTGTGCAGGAAGAAAAGGGCTGCAGCCCCCTAGTGGTGGATGAAGAATAATGCAACTTAACAGTAACTTCAAACAAGCAGAGGCTCAGAAAGTTTTATTACTGGAAATGTGCATTTATGGAGTGGAGACGCTAACAAAAACACTGTTAGCTGTAGCACTGATAGAGAGGAGGACAGAAACAAAAATAACAGCAGACTGAATTGTCACTTGTTCCTGTTTACATACAAGCTATCATTAGCCTGTCAGCACAGCAAGCAGCTATAAAGTAGGAGTTAAAACGTCCCATGAACCACTTGACACAAGCTTACCTCTGTGTTCAAACAACTGCATGAAATAATAAGTTTGATTAAATCTAGTTTGAAACAGTCCTCTCCATCCATTTACTACTGACAACTACAATTTCTCCTTGATCTTTCTTCAGCATTTGACACTGTAGACAACAGTATTCTGATTACAGACTTCAAGATGCAGTTAATGTATCTGGTGTAACCCTAGAATGTTCAAGTCCTACCTTTCGGGCTGAACTTTTAGCGTTTCTGCAAACCAGATCATGCTCCCAGAACCTGACTTGTGGGGTACCACAGGGCTCAGTATTGGTCCTATCCTCTTCCTTTTGTATATTTTCCCCCTAGGCCAAATGATCAAACAGTTTGCTGATGATATTCAGCTGTACTGTTCATTTAAACCTTCTGAATATTTCAAGTTGTCCTCCTCACTGTTAAAATGTTTTAACAGCATCAAACAGTGGCTCTGTGACAACTTGCAGGTGAACTCTGATAAGATGCAATCCCTAATTTTTGCCCCAGAGAACCAAATGAGTGAAATAGAAACCCCTGCATTGGTTACCAGTGCACTTTAGAATTCATTTAAAAATGTTAGCTTGTACTTTTAGAGCCCTGTGTGGTCAGGCCCCTGACTATATCTCAGACCTTCTGGAACCTATACAGTCAGGGTTAGGGTTAGTCTAACCCTGACCCTGACCCTAACCCTACAGTCCTCCTCATAGTCTGTAATCACTGGTCAGAGGCTGTTAAAGACCAGGGAAGATCAATCTTTTAAAGTGGTGGCTTCCAGCTTGTGGAACGCGTTACCTCCTCCTCTGCGTTGCCTTGATTCTGTTGATTCTTTTAAGAAACAATTGACTCATTTATTCAGACTGGCTTTTAACAGATTTTATGCTGTATGATGTTTTATGTTTTTTTGTTTTATCATGTTTTTTTACCTTTTGTGTTTTCTATGATTGTTTTATTGTGAAGCACTTTGTGGTCTTTGAACTGCAAAAAGTGCTATATAAATAGAGGTTACTTACTTATGCAAATGTTTGTTTTTATGTATTTTCTGCTGTTCTGAGATCAGTGTTAGGATCTATTAGATATTTTTACTTTACCTAAAAATGCTGCCATGTTCATGACCTCGCTGAAGAAGCAGCTGGCTGGTGGAAAATTTCCTGTAACACTGAAAAAAGAAGATGAGAATTTTCTGGTTCACTACATTAAAATCTAGTGATATCATCTATTATTACCTATCTGATACTACTGATGAAGGGTAAATGTAGTGTGTACCTTATGAAAGGGGGATACAGTGATCCATTTTTTCTCCTAGAACAAATAAGACATGATCTTATTCCAAAGATTCTTTACATATTAAAGGCCTTTTTTAACATTAAACCCATCTCAGTGATTTTGAATAGCTGGACATATATAATTAGTATTTCTGGTATGAAACCAATTGAGGCTGCATGGTGGCGCAGTTGGTTAGCACTGTTGCCTCGCAGCAAGGAGGTCGTGGGTTCGCGTCCCGGCTCTGCGGCCTCTCTGCGTGGAGTTTGCATGTTCTCCCCGTGCATGCGTGGGTTTCCTCCGGGTACTCCGGTTTCCTCCCACAGTCCAAAGACATGACTGTCAGGCTAATTGGGCTGGTACATTGTCCTTAGGTGTGAGTGGGTGTGTGGTTGTTTGTCTCGTTCGTCTCTGTGTGGCCCTGCGATGGACTGGCGACCTGTCCAGGGTGTCCCCCGCCTCTCGCCCCCTGACCGCTGGAGATAGGCACCAGCTGCCCCGCGACCCTCTGTGGAGGACTAAGCGGCTACAGAAAATGGATGGATGGATGGATGGATATTTAAACTAGTTTGCACCGATTTTAAATTGATTCTCGAAGCATCGTTACATCCCTATCTGAGATATATACCTCATTAGAGATGGGTGTTGAATTTGGTACTTTTTTAAGGCACCGACCGAATTCTGTGGTACCGACCTAAGACCGACTCACATGATATGAAACGGTGTTTTGTTTCGGTACCTGTCCATCATTAATGAGCACTTGTGAGACAGCGATTAAGCCTAATAAGCTGTCGCTGATGCTGCACGCGTGTCACCAGCATGTTGTGTGCGTGTGTCAGACGTGCTACAATTGTGTGTGCATTGCGCCGTCGCTGTGTGCGTGTCGGAGAAGCTGCGCACACGCGTCTCACCTGTATCGCAGCTGTGTGTTGCCATACAGTGCGCCTGTGTCAGAGGAGGTGTGTGTGTGTGTGTGTGTGGGCGCGATATAGATTACCGCTGCACCCACCTAGAAAATGAAGCTGTAGCGTCGCCCCTTCACTGGAGACAAGGTTTGTTCATTGTGATTGTAATGTGGACAACTGCTGGGTAGATGTGCTCTGTTCCAGTACGATTATATTACCGTATTATAATTGTTTGTTGTGTATGCTTTATTTAAAAATAGGCGAGGTGACCTAGCAGGAGGGGGAAAGAAGAAATGAGCAGCAAAAAGGGGAAGAAATGACATGGTTTCATCATTGTAGTTATTCCAGAGGGCAAAGTGGAGGAACAGGAGGACATGGATCAGGGTTTTAATATTTGTATCATTTAAAAAACACTGAGCAGTTGTGGTTAAAGGTTTTCATATTGAAGAATTTTGTATGATGATAAAATACAAACTGTTTTACGTTATTTATTGTGATATTTGTTACATACTGTTATATATTGAGAAATAAATATTTTATATAAAATACTCAAAAGTATCAAAAATTGGTACCGTTAAGTACTGGTATCGAATCGTAGGTACCGGGAATTGGTACCGGTTCGATTCAGATATGACAGGTACCCGTCTCTATATCTCATTGTGTACTACAGTATACAGCAGCCTTCGTCTGCTGTTTCCCTCAAATGATGTCACAGCAAATTGGTCAAATTTTAGAAGCAGCCTTTGCACCACAAAAAAGACTGAAAACTGAAAAGTGTGATCAACATTATTTTTTCACCACAGTTTTTATGAAAATAAATTTACTTGATAGATGAATTGAATTTGCAGTACTTGATGGAGTATAGTACATACCTGTACTCTGAGCTCATGGGTTTTACTTTCTCATTGTAAACAGCAACAAAATATCTGTAAAAGTCAAGCAAAGCAAAGAAAATAAGTGCCATTTAAATGAGAGCAAAGATGACACAACATCACTTTGGACCTCCACAAGGACCCCAGACCCTCCGACATCAGGACAAACATTTGTCTTTATTGAGGTCATTTAGGAACAAAAAGAAAGAAAGAATCATTGATTCAGTCAATGAGAGCCTAGGTAATGTTTAGTAAGTAAAGTAAGTAAGTAAAGTTTATTTATATAGCACCTTTCACAGAAAAAAATCACAAAGTGCTTCACAAAAAACAGAATCAAACATGATTAAAAAACAAATAAAATCAATAAAACAAACAAAATATCATTACACAACAACAAGAGAACATAAAAGAGTTATTTAAAAGCAGTTTTGAATAATTGGGTCTTCAACTGCTTTTTAAAGGAGTCCAGACTGTCTATACAGCGTAAAACTAAAGGAAGGTCATTCCAAAGTCGCGGTGCAACAGACTGGAAGGAGCGATCACCTGGACTTTTAAATCTGGTCCTTGGAACTGTTAGGAGATTCTGGTCTGTGGACCTGAGGACTCGGGTTGGAGCGTACGGCTTTATCAGTTCAGTAACATAAAGAGGAGCTTGACCATGTAGGGCCCTGAAAGTTAGAGTCAGGATTTTAAAATGAACTCTACATTTAACAGGTAACCAGTCAGAGACCTCAGAATAGGAGTGATGTGATCTTTTCTGTTTGCTCCAGTGAGGAGCCTCGCTGCAGAGTTCTGGACCAGCTGAAGGCGGTCAAGGGCTTTTTGGTTCAAACATGTGAAAAGTGTGTTACAGTAATCTAGACGGGAGGAGATCAAAGCATGAAGAACCATTTCCTGTTCAGGTTTTGACACCAACTTTCTCAGTTTGGAAATATTTCTCAGATGATAAAAACAGTTTCTGACCAGCTGTTTTGAGTGACCTTCAAGAGACATTGATTGGTCGAAAATAACACCCAGAATCCTCAGGTTAAACTTTACAGCAGAACTTAAATGTCCAATCTGTTGACTGATCAGAGGGACCATCCTATCAGGGGCAACAATCAGACATTCAGTCTTTTCAGGGTTTAACTGAAGGAAGTTATTTTCTAACCAGTTAGTAATAGCTGACAGACACTCCAGTAGTTCAGACAGTTTGTAGAACTCTGAGTCCTTGAAGGAGCAGTACAGCTGAATGTCATCTGCATAAAGGTGGTAGGAGACATTGTGACATCTACTAATGATCTGTCCCAGAGGATAGATATATAGTAAAAACAGGAGTGGACCCAGAACAGAGCCTTGGGGTACCCCACAGAACAGATCTGTAGTATCTGACATGATGTTGTTTATATGGACACTGAAACTTCTGTTTGAGAGGTACGATCTGAACCAGTCTAAAACTGTTCCAGAGATCCCCACCAGGTCACGGAGTCTGTTCACTAAGGTGCTGTGATCAACAGAAAGGTTCAACAAAACTAAGACTGTAAACTCCCCGGAGTCTGCTGCCATCATGATGTCACTGGATACTTTGAGTAAAGCTGTTTCTGTTGAATGTTTTTTACGGAAACCAGATTGGAATTTATCAAAAATGTTGTGTTGTTCCAGAAAAGAGACCAGCTGATCAGCCACAACTCTTTCTAAGAGTTTAGAGATATAGCTCAGTTTGGAAATGGGCCTGTAGTTATTTGGCTGAGAGGAGTCCAGACTGGGTTTTTAAGGATGGGTTCAATAACAGCGTGTTTAAAGATGGAGGGGACGGAGCCGGTTTGGAGGGATAGATTGATAAAATCAACAATGCATGGGCCAACTAGGTCAAAAGCTTTAAGAAGCAAAGAGGTTGGGAGAATATCAACTGGGCTTGAAGTTGGTTTCATGTTTTTAAGAATGAGACAGATGTTCTGAAAATGAACAGGTGTGAAGAAGGACCAGGTATGGGAAGGAGGAGGGTGGATGGGAGAACAGGGAGCAGATGGGGGTGAGAAACCTGACCTGATGTTTCTAATTTTGTTCTCAAAGAATGAAAGGAAGTTGTTACAATCAGACCTTGAGAACACAGGGATTTGGGGCGTTTTAGGTGAAACTATCTGATTGATCGTGTCAAACAGAACTTTGGAGTTTTTATTTGAGGAAATTAGTTGAGAGAAGTAAACAGCTCTGGAGTTTTTAACCATTTCATTTAAAGATGTTATCAATTCCTTAAGGTACAGTCGGTGAATTTCCATTCTTGTTGATTTCCAAAGCCTCTCAGCTTTACGGCATGTCCTTCTGAGATTATAAATATGTTCATTCATCCAGGGACTGTTCCTTCTATGAGATACCACTGTTTGTTTAACTGGAGCTACTTTATCTAAGATAGTAGAACACTGCTGATTAAATGACTGGATGAAGGAGTTTGCATCTTCACCATGAACTAAGCTTCTATCAAACATTACAGAAAAACCATCAGCTGCTGACTGATTAATGATGCGTCTTTAATAGGAAGAGTTTAGGAAGAGTTCAACTGAATCTCATCTTTAACTTTTATTTCATAATCTTTTTGATGTTTTGTGTTTTTCCCTCTGTGCTAATTGTCCTCATAGTAACTTTGTATCTTGGTTCTGTAGCATGCAAAGTGAAGGAGAGAGCAAAGCAGAAGTAAGCTTACATCGTCCACAGTCCAGCAGCAGTACCCACAGAGAAGATAGGAGGGAGAAGAGCCCACAGACTGAAATTCCTCATCTTCTCCCCTCTGGCACCACAGAAGGAGGAGCTGTACTGACCTGCATGAAGACACAGATTTTTTAAACACAATGATGTTAGGAAACAAGAAGAGATTCTGACATCCATCAGAGTGACTAGAGTCTTTCAGAGAGAGATTCAGATCAGATTCAGAAAGCCCTTTGCTGATGTAGCAATGTTCCATTCGGGGGGTTAGAGTGGGGGGTGGACAAATGTCTACAGGTGATTTTTGCTCATATTACCTTCCTTTTTGATAAATCCCATAGTTAAGGTTAGCTTGAGTTCATCCCTTTAGTTGTGCTGCTATAGACTCAGACTGCTGACTGAGGACAAACTGACCACATCTCTCTCTGCTGGCTTTACACTCTCTACTCTCCATGTTTGTAGTTCCTATTCTTGCTGCCTCTAACTTTGTTCTGTTTTAGAAACAATGTCCAGTCCTTCTGTGTTTGTCTCTGTCCTGTCCT
This sequence comes from Callopanchax toddi, assembly GCA_006937965.1. Classification (NCBI taxonomy): domain Eukaryota; kingdom Metazoa; phylum Chordata; class Actinopteri; order Cyprinodontiformes; family Nothobranchiidae; genus Callopanchax; species Callopanchax toddi. The sequence goes on from SSNR01000482.1 coordinate 182,496, forward strand.
CTCAGACCCCAGTTGGCCGAGGCAGAAGGCTCCACCCATTCACTCCTTCACACACTGTGCTGCTCAGAATGGGGAATAGCACTGAGGGAACGCTTCAATCCAGTCAGTTAGTAAATTATATTTACTGCAATCAGTTGACCTGAAGCTGAACTCAAAATAATCTGAACTTGTTGTTTTGTGCTGTGAACTGGCGGTTCATGAGATAATAGACCTGATCTGAATTAAGGTCAGTGGCTCCGTGCCGAGGCAGTCTGATGAACTGACACCGCTTATTGACATTGCTGTGTGTTGGTCTATTAGCAAAATAGCTCATGATTCAAATGATGAATTTTATTGGAAAACTCAGGAAGTAATCATTCAATGTACATCTACAGCTGTCTAGCTTTTGGATCTAGCATCAGATTGCCACCACAGCTGATGGATACTAGCAAACCCAAACATGGCTGTAAGTCAGTCAGCTTCACAGATATTGAGCTAAAAATTCCCATGTTACCAGCTAAGAGCCATTCACATTTTCTTAAAGTGCTAATTGACTGAGCAACATCTTTGTTTAAGTTTTTCTTGTAACCTGTAGTTAACCCTGTGTGTCTGTCTGCAAAACATAATAAACACAAAATTTCAATGAAAGTCTAACAAATGATTTCACATTCACTCCCACTAGTTAGGAGATGTGAAATTAGTTTAAGTAGGGGCATGCAACCGTTGTCAGAGCGAAATATAAGGACTTCAATGAAAATGACCAACTTTGCTTTCTTACAAATATAAATTTTATTTTGGCAGCAAACCTGATAGACCTTAAAGAGATTTTTGTTGCCAGTTTTTTCTAGTAAGCTGAGTGTGTTGTAAAATATTGTTTGACAACATTTTTTGAAACGGTTTTGTTTGTGATTATTAAATGATGTCAGAACACCTTGTCACGCTCACCTGTGTAGCTTCAACCAATAACAGCGCTGTAATAACATTATTACAACATTTAATTGGGCTGAGGGGGCTGAATGAACACCGGAAGTCTCGTGACTACGAGAAAAACCTATTTAAATATGATTTGTTGTTGCGGCTTTTTAAAAAAATGTTTTAAACAATTGCCTACATCCTGGTATTTTCAGTAAAGTTGGAAATTTATAGAAATTTTATAAAATATTTATTTTAGTTTTGCATGTACATTAGGCATTAATTTTGTCCACGCTTGGATGCTTACAATATATAAATAGAAGACCTAAAAAAACGCAAAACAAAACCCGAAGAACAGGCCAGTTTCCCCGGGACTGATGTTGTTTCATGCCTTTAAACAGATTCGAAAAAACATCCCAACCGGAAGTCATATTAGACATCGTCATACAGCAAGTGCACGAGCCAACAGCATATGGTTACATACGGTAGACGGTGAAAACGGGGTGTTATATTCGGTATCTTAGCAGGTGAATGTGGGTCCTGTCTGTCCACGCAGCGAGGTCTCTCTTCCAGCGAACCACAGTTCCGTTTAATGTGAAATGACTATAAATACGGTCAAAAACAGGACTCCGCCTCCTCCTGTAATCCGACTCATCTCACCTAACCAGCAGCAGCCTCTGCCTACTCTTCAAAATAAAAGCATGATTTAATTTTACAATGTGCATGGGCGGATTGAAATACTGGAGGGCCAAAAGGCACGAAAAAGCCCCTGATGTGATCTGTTGTTCACAAACTCTCTCTTCTGGACCGCCTTGATTTTAAACATTTTTTCATGTCCCACACAACCACCCCCATCCCCACCACCTGAACTCCATTACAGTTTATT
>SSNR01000482.1:184282-243340 GCA_006937965.1 Callopanchax toddi
ACCCCCCCCCCCCCTCCCCAGGCTTCAAATGCAAAGAGATTTCAACCTTTTTTTTAAATCATATAACATTACATCAACGAGAACTATTAAAACTCATCAAATACCAAGCAAATCATTGAAAACAAATGTTTTATCTTTCTTTGTCTTTGAGGAGTCTTACCTGCAGAACAGCAGTTTGATAGACAATAGAAATACATTTAATAAAGATGACAAACCTTATTATTAGATTCTTTATGTTTTTAGGAATATCCTCTTACATGTTTCTCCAGCAGTGAATACAGAAATGAAAGGTCATTAAACAGACTTTAACCAAATCACATTAAAACCAGTTTTAGCTAGTTGATTGCTCTAGTGGGAAAATCAGATATATTGTATCAGCTTATTGTTGAATGAAGAAAACTACAGTGTATTTTCACTGTAACTGAACACTGAAGGTGGTGATTCGTTGGGCGGTGTCCACCTGGCACATCTCCACAGACCGGTTACTGTTGTCACAGGAAGTGCTGATGAACCAGCCGCGGTACTTCACTGATTCAAACGTGGTGTTAGTCAACTCTGTTGTTCTCTTGAAGAACAGGAAGCGATCCATGTTGTGATCGATCTTGATCTCGTCTAACTCCTCCTCACTGCATGTCTGACAGAGACATGGGACAAGAAACATCTGTAGTGAGTCAAAACCTGCGTAACAAATCCTGAACATGAAATTATCAGGCAACATTTACTTTTTCAGTTAGTGGGGATCTCTGGAACAGTTTTAGACTGGTTCAGATCGTACCTCTCAAACAGAAGTTTCAGTGTCCATATAAACAACATCATGTCAGATACTACAGATCTGTTCTGTGGGGTACCCCAAGGCTCTGTTCTGGGTCCACTCCTGTTTTTACTATATCTCCATCCTCTTGGACAGATCATTAGTAGATGTCACAATGTCTCCTACCACCTTTATGCAGATGACATTCAGCTGTACTGCTCCTTCAAGGACTCAGAGTTCTACAAACTGTCTGAACTACTGGAGTGTCTGTCAGCTATTACTAACTGGTTAGAAAATCACTTCCTTCAGTTAAACCCTGAAAAGACTGAATGTCTGATTGTTGCCCCTGATAGGATGGTCCCTCTGATCAGTCTTGGTCATTTAAATACTGTATCTTAGTTTGTTTTTAATGCTTTAAAAATATCTTTATTTTTATTTTTTTTTTTGTCTTTTAATCATGTTTTAATTTTGATGTTTTTTGTAAAGCAATTTCAGATTTTTTTTTTCCTGTGAGAGGTTCTATATAAATAAATAAACTTTAGTTACATACTACTTACTAATTTAATAAAAGATTTGGATTTTGGTGGAACATTTTTGGATTGAGTCAGAGCACAAAGCCAGATCGTTCTTAAAATAAAAGTTAAATGGCATGCTTTAAAAAAAAAACAAAAATGATTTATTATGTATGTAGATGACATCAGTTAAACAGATACTGATCCATGTATTTATAACAGCTAAAACTGGATTACTGTAAGTCACTGTGTGCAGGAATCGGCTAGGCTTCCATCAAGAAGAGGAGCATGTTACACCAGTTTTAGCCTCACCTCATTGGCTCCCAGTCCACCTTTGAATTTGTTTCTTTTATGTTTCAAAGTATTTTAATAGAAGCTTCTTTGTACTTGTCTGAACTTGTGCACCCTTATGTCCCACCTTTGTCTCTCAGGTCTGCAGAGCAGCTGTTAGTTGGTCTGAAGTCAAAACAGAAATGTCAGGGTGATCAAGCTTTTTCAGTCTTAGCTCCTAAATTTGAAATAAATCTCATTACAAACTTACTGTTTTTAAATCTCATTTAGACTTCATTCAAGAGTGAGAAGGGACACATTGAATGTATTGCTTGAGTTCTTAATAATAATAATTTATCCTTTATTGATCCCCTTGGGGAAATTCATCTCTGCATTTGACCCGTCCTCATTATCCGAGGAGCAGTGGGCTGCCGTCTCAGAATGGCCCTCTTATCTTGTCATTCTGTTCAAACCCTTTGTAATGTAATGTCTCTATTGTATGTTCATCTACAGCCCTTTGGTCAATCCTTGTGTTTGTTTCGAGTTCTATATTCTGTAAATAAAGGCGCTACTTCCTGTTTCTAGAGATTCAGAGAGCGAGGTCACGGTGTGGTCCTAGATAAACAAATCGATATGACATCACTGCAAAATGACAAAATATCTGTTTAAGACAGCACATTTACTTTACTGCATCAATATTTTGGGACTAAACATTTATACATTAAAAGTGTCAATTATGATCCAGTCAGTTAAGTTAGGAAATCTCATTTAATAAAAAATGCTGACAAGAACAAAAAAATTCATAATCAATTTTGAAGGATAAGTAGCTGCCTGAAATTCCAACATACAAACTATTAAAAACCCACTTGTAAATGGGAATTACTTTTGTAATGATCTAAGCTAACATGCTAATATTTTGTTGTATAAACGTCTTTGTAGTGTAGAAGGAACTACTCCGTTTTTTTTTTATTTGGTTGTAAGGTGCTGAAGGCTGAAGTTCTAAAGGTCCCTGGATCAATCCTGGATTTCAGCAGAACAAAGGACACGTTTTATGGGCCACCCTGGTTTAGGGGAAGAGAGGTTGTCCACTTGGGAGATCAGGGTTCAATCCCAGGTCTGAGGTGTGTTGAGGTATCCTTTAGCCCTCTTCTTCTCAGGTATGGGTCAAATTTAGAGAACAATTTCCACTACGTTGTACAAAACTCATCAACTGGTTTATATGATCACTTCCCCTTCAGTTATCAGACGTGTCTCTCAGAATTCATGACTTTTATGCTTCCCTTTTGAGCTTGTGAAATCAGATGTCTAAATCCTTTCAAACTAGTTTATTTCCTCAGAAAATGAAAATAGCCAAAGTAATACCAATTTTTAAGCAAGGAAACAAGCATCTATTTAACAATTACAGGCCAGTGTCACTCCTTTCACAATTTTCAAAAATCCTAGAAAAACTGTTTAACAGTAGACTAGAAAAATTTAAAAAGAAATATGAAATACTAAACCATAGACAGTACGGATTTCAAGAAAAGAGGACACCAACACTTGCGAAGCAACCGAGGAAATAATAAACACATTAGATAAAGGAAAATATGCTATTGGAGTGTTAATAGATTTTAAGAATGCTTTTGACACAATAAATCACTCAATACTCATAAACAAGCTTCAGAGGTACAGAATTAGAGGAGTGGCTCTGGACTGGATTACCAGTTACTAATCCAAGAGACAACAGTTTGTGAAAATGGATGATGAAAAGTCTGACTGTATGGAGATTGCTTGTGGTGTCCCCCAGGGGTCAGTATTGGGTCCTGCTTTATTTAATATATATATAAATGACATATTTCAGGTTTCTAAATCTCTAAAACTGATATTGTTTGCTGATGATACTAATGTGTTTTATTCTGGAAACGATCTCAATGAAATAGTTAATACTGTGAACACTGAATTGAGTAAATTAAAACAATGGATGAATAATAATAAATTATCTCTTAATATAGACAAAACTAAGGTAATGATATTTGGTAACTATGATACCAAAGAGGACTTGTACATAAAAATTGATGATGTAAATATTGAAAATGTTAAGGAAATCAAATTCTTGGGTTTGATACTAGATAAGAAAGAAGCCCCACATCAGACACACACAAACCAAAGCAGCAAAAAACATTGCAGTCATTAATAAAATGAAGCACCTGTTAGATTATAATTCTCTCCACATTCTGTATTGCTCATTAGTTCTGCCATATTTCACTTACTGTATAGAGATTTGGGGGAACAATTACAAAAATGCACTACACCCACTATCAGTTCTGCAAAAACGGGCGCAACGAGTCATTCACAAAGTTGGGTTTCTGGATCATACAAATTCTCTGTTTTTACAGTCAAGGCTACTTAAAATCCAGGACCTGGTTAACTATCACACCAGGTCAGGACCTGGTTCACTATCACACCAGGACCTGGTTCACTATCACACCAGGTCAGGACCTGGTTCACTATCACACCAGGTCAGGACCTGGTTCACTATCACACCAGGTCAGGACCTGGTTCACTATCACACCAGGACCTGGTTCACTATCACACCAGGTCAGGACCTGGTTCACTATCACACCAGGACCTGGTTCACTATCACACCAGGTCAGGACCTGGTTAACTATCACACCAGGACCTGGTTCACTATCACACCAGGTCAGGACCTGGTTCACTATCACACCAGGACCTGGTTCACTATCACACCAGGTCAGGACCTGGTTCACTATCACACCAGGACCTGGTTCACTATCACACCAGGTCAGGACCTGGTTCACTATCACACCAGGTCAGGACCTGGTTCACTATCACACCAGGTCAGGACCTGGTTCACTATCACACCAGGACCGATTATGTTTAAAGCTAGCTAGCACTTATTGCCACCTAACATCCAAAATCTTTTCAATCAGAGTGTTGGGGGTTATCATTTAAGAGGGGGAAAAAAATCAAAATGCAAAGAGTAAAAAGCACTAGGAAGAGTTTGTGTGTCTGTGTGTGGAGTGAAACTGTGAAACGGGCTGGAGGATAAATACAGGCGATCTCCTAATATAAACACATTTAAATCATCATATAAGAAAATGGTATTCAATGCATATGAAAATGGGGGTTAATGAGATCAATTATTATTTTATGAACTATTATATTGCTTTTGATCTTCATTTGGTTGTTTTTTCTGTGAACTATATTGATATTGGTATTAGTATTGACGTTACGAGTGTGAACTACAGGGTTTATTGGTATTAGTCGTAATTGTTGTTGTTATCAAATGGTGGAATGATTCTCATGTTCTTAGTAGAAGTCATTGTTGTGGTTATTACTGATAAGATCAGTATTTGTACATTAAGTTTGTAAATTGTATATTTGAGAAAGCGGCAAGGGGGTGGGATTGAATAAGCACTGGCTTCCACCCACTCCCTTTGGACAAAGATTTCTTCTTTTTTGCTTTATTGATTTTTGTTGTTGTTGTATTTTTATGTTTTTTTTTTAATTTGTCTTATGTTCAAATAAAAAGTTTCAATCAATCAATCAATACAACGACAGAATCATGATTGTTTATACAGATGTGGTAAAATATTTAAAACTTTGCCACAGTGACGCCCACTGTCTCTGCTTGGATGCCAGGTTATTGATGGAGTGATAGAGTTTTGCAGGAACAACAGAATAGGGTCAAGTAAGTTCCCATGATATCCCACTGAGAATCACTGTCATCATATGAACTCTCTTTACATTTTGCCAATATAAGCAGAAGCAGAAGGCTGCAGGTTGAAGATGTTTCGGCTTATTATTGCTTCACAATGATGTTATTAAATCACAGTAAATGATATCCTGTTGGTCTCATTTAGTTACTGTGTCATGTGATTACCTTTATTCTTTTAAAATGATTCCCTGCGATGTTTTATAGCGAAAACATTTTAGCTTGTTTTGTGTCGATCGTTTGGTAATCATTTCAAGCTAAAGTAATGTGGCTATTATTCATAAACATTAATAATTAACATACATGTCACCCTGCTGGTGGTCCTAACAATCTGTGGGAAAACCTTCAAACATCATAAAACATGAACTGTAATTGAAAAAAAAAGTCATAAGATATCAAAATGCCAGTTCAGTCATGTAAAGCCTGACTTTCTGTGACATGTTTAAACTTAAAAAGACGTTTTTGTGTTTGAGTAGAACTCTAAAGATCTCTGGGATTTCTCACTCGTTTCTCCTGAACTGTGGGAATTATACGCTTTGTCAGTTTCACCTCCTTCGTCTGCTGCACCAATCAACACCTCTCATTCCCAATCAAGTCACATACTTTGATGTCTTTCTGTGACTAAGTTTCCCTTTGTTGTTATTTGATAAGTTTCCAAAGCTGTGGGAGGAGACACAAACTGAAAATGGCAAAAGAAATAAAAAATGATCGAGTGTGAAGTGATAGGCTTGTTTGATGCATTTAGCAGCTTTTTGAGTGTTTAAATTTTGATTTTGTGTTGCGTAGCTTTGTATTTACCTCCACATTCATCACAACTTTACCATCTGCCATGGAGCAGGAGATGTGCAGGTCCTTAGCGAGGGACAAGAGAACAGCCTTTGTTTCGGCGCTGTTGTCGCTCGTAGGGCTGTATCTGGACATCTCAAACTTCACTGAGAAACCAAACAGAATGTCAACAACTTCAGAGGTCAAGTGTGATTTTAAAACAAATATGTCTTTATTATACAACACAGTGGACAATTATTTGTCCTCTGACAGATTTCTTCTGTATTTACTTTTTCCTTTCCCCAAATATCAGACAGTGACTGTGGCATCTCTGCATTTGGGGCCAGTGGGGCCCAGCCCCACCACCAGATGGCGCTGTGGAGCTCTGCACTTGCTTACAATAATCAGTGGAAAATAATGGTTTGTTTTAGAATAATACTGTAATTGCATTTTGTCACCAAGAAGATTCAGTTATAAACATCTGTGTAATATAAGTCTTTGCCAGAATGCCGACAAGCTCAGGAGGCAAAATCCTCCTGAAATACTGAATTTGGGGCCAATCCTCTGTGTTTGTTTAAATAACAAACATCTGAAATCACTGAGCATCCGCTGCTTTTTGCACACTCCTTAGCTGCGCCCCGCAACTGTGAACTTGACAGTTACAAGGCACAAATATTTTTGCATCAAAATGACCTTCTTAAACAGGCTGCCCTAAGCTGATCGGCGTGCAGCTCACCAGCGCGCTGCTACGCTGTGCATCCAGTAACATACACACACACACACACACTGTGCATCCAGTAACATGAACACACACACACACACACTGTGCATCCAGTAACATGAACACACACACACACACACACCTGTGCATCCAGTAACATGAACACACACACACACACTGTGCATCCAGTAACATGAACACACACACACACACACACACACACACACACACTGTGCATCCAGTAACATGAACACACACACACACACACTGTGCATCCAGTAACATGAACACACACACACACACACNAAGGAGTGTCTCCATTGTTTTGTCTGGAATGAGGTCAGAGCACCAGCTGGGACTGTCTGTGTAAACAAGGGACTTGGTGTTCTGGGTTCTGGGTCTGAGTGGGTTCTAATCCGAGACTAGAACCCATTTTAAGCTCTTGGTCCAGAACCTGAACTTTAGCATCATCAAAATCTAAACTGTGATTGGATAACCATATTCTTTTTCATTTAAATGTGTTTCTTGTTTAATTGCAGGTCAGTTTACAGACAATAAGGCTGAATTCACATTAAAAACAGAGCAAAAAGAATGTTGCAACCTCTGAGTTTGGTAACAGCTAAGATTTCATGTAGCGGAAACAGGAACTGTGGTGAGACTATTAATGTCATACCACTGGTTTCTGTTGTCCCACCTTTAGGGGGCTGCTGCTGCTGACTGAAGACTTCCATCAGCTTTCTAGTCAGATACAGGCCACGTCACGTAAACAGGGCGAGGTACAGCACTCAGCAGGAAGCCTCGTCTTTCCTTTATGAAACAGACGCGTTCGCCTGCAGACTGTCATCAACTAAGCTTCCTCCTGGTTGGGTTTTTGGTGCAACCATGTACTGACTTTGACCTCTGCACTGTTCTGTTTTTAGTCACCTACCAGAGGAAAAGGTTTTCACCAGAACTACTTGTAGTTCCCACTGGAAGCTGTTACGGAAGCCCAGAATGGCAAGCGAGGAAAAACATTTTTTAAGGGTGGCCAATTTTCTAAGTCCGGGCAATTTTAGTGTTCATCTTGACTTTCTGACTTCTATAAACCCTGAATAGCAAGCCAAAAAAGTTTTCTCTTTAAAATTTGACTCATTTTCTAAGTTTGGTCAAAAATATTTTTCTGCTTGACTTTCTGACCTGTACAAACGGGGAAAAAAAACTTTTTTTTGAAACATTGTCACAACTGTTCTAATATACTTAAACTGTTGTAAAAATGAGAATTTAAAAAAAAAGTTTTTTCTTTCCACTTAAGCAGCCCTGAGTGGCAACTGGAAAAAAATATTTTACTTAGGCTCATTTTCTATTTTTCTTGTAATGCTTTTATAACGCCACCAGAGGGCGATATTCTTTTTTTTTCTTCCTCTCCACTCTTGGAGCCCTGAAAGGCAAACAGAAAAAAACTTTTTTAGAGATGCTAATGCTAATTTTGCTAATGCTAATTTTTTTTGGTTTGTAGTCTTGGAGCCCTGAATTTACGGAAGAGGATTAGGGCCACCTAAAAGAAAACAATTACAATGAGCAGAATTCTGACTTAAATCTCAGAATTCTGACTTTAATCTCAGAATGGGCACCAGGCGAGCTTCAGTGACAGTCAGACGTGAGTTGGGCAGGAGAACGATCAACTTTGTGGAGGAACATGTCGGGTTTAACTGACTTTTTTTGTGGCAGAGGGGTTCCTGAAGATGCCATTTCATTCATGGAAAAGCAGAAGGTGAGTAAAACAAAAGAGATACCGGTAGTTTATTGTCTGAAGCAGAATAGTTGGCAAACTGTTAGCATGTTGGCTAGCTCACATTATTGTTCTTCTATTTTGAACGTGTTCTAAGGAAAGGCTAGCTACAGATGCTAGCCACCTGTCAACATGACTATGTAACATATCTGGTGTGTTCAACTGAATATTTTTTTAGTACAGCAAAGGAGAGAATCATTAATTAAATTTAGGGTGAGATGCATATGTTTATATATAATCAGAAAAGAGCTCAGCTAGCATACACAGCCACCAATCCCCAGTTGTTCTGATTATGGTCGACTGAAGACCCCCCCCCCCCAAACAATATTAGCTAATGTTGCACCATCAAACTTGATAGGAGATGTCTGTGATAATCAGGGGTTTTATTGCTTCACAACATCCAGCTCTTACAACGGCCTTGTTCTCTCCTCTACAGCGGCGCAGTGCACACTCCAAACTTTAGACTCACAGACAGCAAACGCCCTCTGGTGACGGAAAAACGATACTACATGTAAAACTCAGTCATGAGCTTTTAGATTTTCAGGTAAAATAATAACTAAATAACTTGCTAGTTAAACTATGGCTTATAAATCAGTCAATAACAAAATATTTGGATGTATATCTAGAGTTTACCATTGGTAGTATACATCTACTTTTGCCACACTAACACCAACTAATGGGCCTGTAATGGTATAATGTTAGAAAACAAACTGCAGTTTATAATGTCAGAATCACTCAATCATTTCCCTGCACTGTGTGATTTGTGTCAGCTCAAGGTTGAAATGACAGCTTCTGCTGTGAGCTACCTTAAATATTGTCAGTACATTTATCACCCAGGTGCCAAAATGGGAGGCTACAGGTCACTAAATCAAACCTCTTGTGCTGTTTAAAGTATAAGTAAAGTGTTGTGTTATGTGTTCAATTGTCAATCTTGCACCTCTGTGTGTGCATGCGCTGTTTGCTGAAAGTGATGTTTTTTTGTTGCTGTTCAGTTTTAATTAGAGTTCACTTTTTATGTCTGTTCATTAATGACTTAATAAGACTCAACTTTGGCAAAGGTCATTGATACATGGAGTGTTTCCTACATTTACACTGTGCTGTTTTTATGCAGGATGGTCTTGATGATGTTGTGAACTCATGGAACTCCCACTAAATCTGACCAGGTGGCCGTGCAGCATCAGGTCGACCCGTAGTGATGGACTCATTACCAGAACTGCACAGGACTGAGGACAGACTGGAACCTGTTTTCATGGATGAGATCCCTGTGTGAATGGAGGAGTGTGGCCAAAAGGACAACAGGGTATCCGCGGGTCCTTAAAAAGCCTTAAAAGGTCATAAATTTGCTTTTCTAAAATTAAGGCCTTAAATATCATTAAAAATGATAAATAATCCTTAAATTCAGTGTCCAAAGGTCTTAAATTTCTAGGGCCCTATGATTTCTGGGTTACAAAGATCAGAAACTCTGCAGGTCACCAGACCGCAAGGGTCTAGAAGGGTCTAGGTCACTTAAGGCTGTTATTATCTTGTTAATTCAGTAAAACAGAGCTTATTTTTATTTTGTAAAAGCTATCTTGTTCATTCAGAAAAAAGGAGCTCTTTTATTATTTTCAGGTGAATGCAATACACTTCTGTAAGATATAATGCAGATCAATTATCTTGATGTTTGTTATATTTCTGCACTTTCACTTCCAATCAAGGTTTAGTCAGAACTACTGTATTTATAAGGTGGTCACATCCCCTTTCCCATTCCGTGAATTCAAGGTCTTAAATTTGGGCAAATTGGCCTTAAAACAGGTCTTAAAAAGTCTTAAATTTGACTTCCTTGAACCTGCAGATACCCTGGACAACATCCCTGTGATCNCAGGACCTGGTTCACTATCACACCAGGTCAGGACCTGGTTCACTATCACACCAGGACCTGGTTCACTATCACACCAGGTCAGGACCTGGTTCACTATCACACCAGGTCAGGACCTGGTTAACTATCACACCAGGACCTGGTTCACTATCACACCAGGTCAGGACCTGGTTCACTATCACACCAGGACCTGGTTCACTATCACACCAGGTCAGGACCTGGTTCACTATCACACCAGGTCAGGACCTGGTTCACTATCACACCAGGTCAGGACCTGGTTCACTATCACACAGCACAGATTATGTTTAAAGCTAGCTAGCACTTATTGCCACCTAACATCCAAAATCTTTTCAATCAGTGTTGGGGGTTATCATTTAAGAGGGGGAAAAAAATCAAAATGCAAAGAGTAAAAAGCACTAGGAAGAGTTTGTGTGTCTGTGTGTGGAGTGAAACTGTGAAACGGGCTGGAGGATAAATAAATACAGGCGATCTCCTAATATAAACACATTTAAATCATCATATAAGAAAATGGTATTCAATGCATATGAAAATGGGGGTTAATGAGATCAATTATTATTTTATGAACTATTATATTGCTTTTGATCTTCATTTGGTTGTTTTTTCTGTGAACTATATTGATATTGGTATTAGTATTGACGTTACGAGTGTGAACTACAGGGTTTATTGGTATTAGTCGTAATTGTTGTTGTTATCAAATGGTGGAATGATTCTCATGTTCTTAGTAGAAGTCATTGTTGTGGTTATTACTGATAAGATCAGTATTTGTACATTAAGTTTGTAAATTGTATATTTGAGAAAGCGGCAAGGGGGTGGGATTGAATAAGCACTGGCTTCCACCCACTCCCTTTGGACAAAGATTTCTTCTTTTTTGCTTTATTGATTTTTGTTGTTGTTGTATTTTTATGTTTTTTTTTTAATTTGTCTTATGTTCAAATAAAAAGTTTCAATCAATCAATCAATACAACGACAGAATCATGATTGTTTATACAGATGTGGTAAAATATTTAAAACTTTGCCACAGTGACGCCCACTGTCTCTGCTTGGATGCCAGGTTATTGATGGAGTGATAGAGTTTTGCAGGAACAACAGAATAGGGTCAAGTAAGTTCCCATGATATCCCACTGAGAATCACTGTCATCATATGAACTCTCTTTACATTTTGCCAATATAAGCAGAAGCAGAAGGCTGCAGGTTGAAGATGTTTCGGCTTATTATTGCTTCACAATGATGTTATTAAATCACAGTAAATGATATCCTGTTGGTCTCATTTAGTTACTGTGTCATGTGATTACCTTTATTCTTTTAAAATGATTCCCTGCGATGTTTTATAGCGAAAACATTTTAGCTTGTTTTGTGTCGATCGTTTGGTAATCATTTCAAGCTAAAGTAATGTGGCTATTATTCATAAACATTAATAATTAACATACATGTCACCCTGCTGGTGGTCCTAACAATCTGTGGGAAAACCTTCAAACATCATAAAACATGAACTGTAATTGAAAAAAAAAGTCATAAGATATCAAAATGCCAGTTCAGTCATGTAAAGCCTGACTTTCTGTGACATGTTTAAACTTAAAAAGACGTTTTTGTGTTTGAGTAGAACTCTAAAGATCTCTGGGATTTCTCACTCGTTTCTCCTGAACTGTGGGAATTATACGCTTTGTCAGTTTCACCTCCTTCGTCTGCTGCACCAATCAACACCTCTCATTCCCAATCAAGTCACATACTTTGATGTCTTTCTGTGACTAAGTTTCCCTTTGTTGTTATTTGATAAGTTTCCAAAGCTGTGGGAGGAGACACAAACTGAAAATGGCAAAAGAAATAAAAAATGATCGAGTGTGAAGTGATAGGCTTGTTTGATGCATTTAGCAGCTTTTTGAGTGTTTAAATTTTGATTTTGTGTTGCGTAGCTTTGTATTTACCTCCACATTCATCACAACTTTACCATCTGCCATGGAGCAGGAGATGTGCAGGTCCTTAGCGAGGGACAAGAGAACAGCCTTTGTTTCGGCGCTGTTGTCGCTCGTAGGGCTGTATCTGGACATCTCAAACTTCACTGAGAAACCAAACAGAATGTCAACAACTTCAGAGGTCAAGTGTGATTTTAAAACAAATATGTCTTTATTATACAACACAGTGGACAATTATTTGTCCTCTGACAGATTTCTTCTGTTTTTACTTTTTCCTTTCCCCAAATATCAGACAGTGACTGTGGCATCTCTGCATTTGGGGCCAGTGGGGCCCAGCCCCACCACCAGATGGCGCTGTGGAGCTCTGCACTTGCTTACAATAATCAGTGGAAAATAATGGTTTGTTTTAGAATAATACTGTAATTGCATTTTGTCACCAAGAAGATTCAGTTATAAACATCTGTGTAATATAAGTCTTTGCCAGAATGCCGACAAGCTCAGGAGGCAAAATCCTCCTGAAATACTGAATTTGGGGCCAATCCTCTGTGTTTGTTTAAATAACAAACATCTGAAATCACTGAGCATCCGCTGCTTTTTGCACACTCCTTAGCTGCGCCCCACAACTGTGAACTTGACAGTTACAAGGCACAAATATTTTTGCACCAAAATGACCTTCTTAAACAGGCTGCCCTAAGCTGATCGGCGTGCAGCTAACCAGCGCGCTGCTGCGCTGTGCATCCAGTAACATGAACACACACACACACACACACACACACACACTGTGCATCCAGTAACATGAACACACACACACACTGTGCATCCAGTAACATGAACACACACACACACACACACTGTGCATCCAGTAACATGAACACACACACACACACTGTGCATCCAGTAACATGAACACACACACACACACACACACTGTGCATCCAGTAACATGAACACACACACACACACACTGCTGCTGCTCATTTCTGTCTATTTTTCAGGTTATCTTTGTCTGATACAGAAATGTGTTTGTTGATCTGAAACATTAAGTGATAAAAAGCAGACTTTTTCCACCGTTCTCAGTAAAGTTTGCTGTGATGTTTTTATTTTTTACCTCTGCGATCACAGAAGCCAGCTTTCAGAGTGATGGCCTGTAGCTCTAACTCTGCTGACCGTATGAGGTGTTTCTGTAGATTATCACTCAGCGTACACTTGTTCATGCTGTTGGAACGCCGGTAGATGGTCCTACACTGTCCTGTGCAGAACGTCATCTCTGTCTTAAGGGCAGTCTCTGTGGGGAAGTTAAGAAACAGGTTTTTATCAGATAAGAAGGAGCTGAATAAGAAATCAGAAGATGCATTTAAGACCGAGTCAACAAGCATTTTATTTTCTCTAGAATTGGCATCCAAAAATGTTACCTAGAAAAAAGTTTGGCTCAGTTTAAAGCAGACAAATTTGATAATATAGTTAAAGCCAGAGAGTGAAGTGGCTGGTATAGGTGGGTTAGAAGAGCTAACCCCTTCCTGGCATTTACTCATTAAAAATTTAAAAATTCCTACTAAACATCTATTTAAAATACATGAGGTTTATATAAAATGTGTCATATTTACACCTGACTTCATACTTCATTTAGTTGAGTTATAGTTTTAAATGAATAGTGAATTAATAACTGATCTGACCATAAAGTCCTATTCTGAGTTTTTCTTAGACAAACAGCAGGAGGTTTTACTTTCTACCAGCATGTGATTGAATATATTGCCATTTCCAATATTGCACATCTTGTTTAATTTTGTGTTATCATCAGTGTGATTAGTAGTTGTGTCATGGAGTGTGGTGCAGTGCTTTGTAAAGCTGTTTGATGGAGAAAAATCAGTGGAAATAAATAACTGAACACAACCGTTTTGAAACAATCAGAACTGATTTTCACCAACCTTCTACCACACAGTCCATGATGGCTCTGCAGAGCTCATCTTCACTGAGGTCGTTGCCACACTGAGATAGGGACTTGCTCATCTTGTTCACAGCTAGCGCCAGGTTAGCGATGCTCTTCATGGTCTTCTTATTGTGGGAGACCATCAGATCAAGTCCATCTTCAAGTTTAAAGATCTCTTCCTGCACAGTTTGTACATTAGAGCAAATATAAATAATACATGGCATAAACATCAGTCAACCACTGACCTCAGTGCTTGTAAGGAAAGAGTTACTGGTTTTAATGGTTGTCATGATAAAATTCTACCATTTAAACCTAATTAGATAGCCATGCTACAGTTGGGGGAATAAGTATTTGCTTCCTCGCTGATTTTTCAAGTTTTTCCCCATTCAAAGAGTCTTTAATTTACATCATAGGAACGCCTCAAACTGTGAGACAGAATTAGTCAGAAGACAGCTGGTTAGGATGTGGGTCCATTCAGCCATGTTTTAATCTCATCAATACAGAACCATGTTTTAATCAACCAGCTAAAATAGCTATTATTTAAAAAATCTTTTGATTTTCTGTTATCTTTATATTATATGTTTATTTCTGCAGAAATATCAAGACGTTTCAGGATCTGACACCTGGATGCACCAGACGTGCAGCTTTTTGCAGCTGCTGGTTATATTTATTCTTATAAATAACCAGGAAATTCCATGTAAATAACAATGTTAACATTTAAATGCTAATGTTCATTAACCTGGCAAGCCAGACCAGATCTGACGGTCTAGTTCACTAATGTTCATATGAACTGCTGTAAGGATCTGGTCACTGGAGCTGTTTTAGGACGACAGCAGAAAAAACTTTGGTCTTGGTTGGTTCACAGCTGTCAGCTCATCTTTATCTCTCCAAACTTTGGCTGATCAGGAAGCAGTAGTGAGTAAAATATTAAATATTTATAACTTTAACATAAACTCACATCAAAATGGCTCAAACTCAATTCAAAGGTCACTATTAGACTGTTATGTTTGACTTGCAAAAAGGACATTTTTATGAGACAGTACAAAAATCTGATCTCAATGCAAAAAATATATTTTGTGTAGCAGAAAAATAAAATGATCTTTATTCTATCACTGTGATAATTAGTTGTCATAATTAGCTGATCTCACCGTGTCGTACAGGTCAGGTTCATCCTCAGCAGAGCTGAAACATCAGGGAGAAACATGATGATGTCACCTTAAAACCCCAATCAGTTCCCATAGTGTTCTGTATGCGTTGCATGTTGCAAATAACAAATAATACGTCTTTACTTTTCTCTATTATACTGATAACGGAAGCCCATTTCTGAGACTTTGATAAAGAAGGAGGATTTTTCAGTCATAATTAGAGTTCTCAGTATCAACCCAAGTCCAAACCATCAGGTTGAGTCCAATAGATCGGGCTGAGTCGGGTTCAGAGAAAGAGGGAAAAACTTGTCATAATAAAAACATAAGAACACTAAAACAAGATGCTGAGCTGTGAAGTATGAGCAGCGTTCAGGCGCAGGGAAAATGTTGACAGCTCATCAAATTCGGCTACATGAGGTGGTTCCTTCATAACTGGGTGAATTTAACTAACTGACACTTTTATAAACAATCACTGTGAGATGAGCTTTAGAAATAACTTTATTATTAATGGAATTAAGCTGGAAACTTTGTAAGTTTCATAGAATTCAAACAAAAGGCAGGTGGACTTTTCCTGTTGCCTGAAGATGTCACCTCTCCTCCAAAAGGCCTCTTCATTCACTTCTTCATTTGACCTTTCAGGAAACATTTCCTTCTTGATTTTATGGTTTTAAATGAAATTTCTCATTTTCATTTCCCATTTTTCTCTGCTTATTCTGTGACTCTCATTGACATTTACCTTTAAATGACCAGTAAACCTGGCTGCTACAGCGATGTGTTTAATAAGGTCAGATTTGCCACAGTGCAGGTGTCTGTCACATAATGTGGGTTAACCACACCACTGGTTACATCTTTACATTACTGAATACATCAGCATTCTCTTAAAGTTCCAGGAAACAAAAAAGACCTTCAATAAGATCTAATCTGACTAATATCAAATACAAATGCTGACATGAGGTGTAACAAAGTAAAACATCAGTTTTCACTCGTGGTTTTTTGTGACAACCGTTCTGTAACTGAGAAGTGAGACGTCTTTCCAAACCGGTTCCCTTTAGCATCCAATAAGACTGACTCTAACTCTGCTCTGTTTCAGGACCAAAGTCAACACAACATCATAAAAANGGGACTCTGTATAATATTAACGTTCATTATGATTTCATGAGAGAGAGAGAGATGAGGTGTTCACAACCTTCCCCATCGTAAATCCTAATATATAGCAGGGGTCCCGTTAACCGGAAATTTCCCGTATTTAACCGTTTGGTTTTTTTTTTTACTTTGACGGAAAGATCTGAAGGGCGCCGGTCATTCTGACAGGTTTGCGCACGAGCCTGCCCGTCCATACCGTCATAGGAAATCACTGAATTGTCCCCTCTAATAATTCGAACCAAGGATGCAGAAATAGTGCAGCATCTCCACCAACCAATACCTGCAGCCCAGACTGAGGTTCTGCTGAGCGCAGACCTGTGATCCAGACGTCCTGCGCTCTGCAGCAGAACAACACTGGTCCACCATCAGGTGTCAGACCCGAACCATCCGGTGCTCAGTGCGCGATCAGATATGGATTAACTACACTTCCTGTTGTAATGCGCCCTCAGAGTAGCGTTCATAGGCTGTGGAGGCTTGTTGACATGCAAAATCTGCTCCGCGAGCTGCGCGCACATAGAACTGGACTCCAAACGCGAGGAGGTCTGCATTAAACAGCAGCGCCAGGTTTTCCCCTGAGTATCTCAATGAAAAATATGTGAACCCCTCATCCCTCTCTCACTGTCTCTCATGATCTCATAATGAACGTTAATATTCTGTAATCAGAGTCCCGTGGAGCGCACAGAGCTGCACCTCGCTGCGAGGCGCTCGACTCCAAACGGAGTTTTTAGAAATTTCTATCTGATGACTGGCTGATCGACTAATTTAGAGTCTAATCCTGTGGATTTATGTGCTAAATGGGCCCGGTGTTTGAGTAATAATGCTACTGAAAATGTAATTATTATAATTTTTTTAATTAATAAGTGACAGATAAAAATAGATTATGACCGGATTTTTTAAACCCTGTCAGTCAAAATGACGGAAAACCAAAAAGTCTAGCGCGACCTCTGATATACAACGACCTTTTTTAAACCCGATCCTTTCCTTTTCGTAATTTGGACATGATTCTGTAGTCCATCTTCGCAGTAAGGATTTACCGTCAAATACAGCTACCGGAAACGAAAGACAGTACATCCGGTCTCAAACCCGGAAGTTAGCATTTTCTCGTGCACAGGGTCTATGCAGCGAGGTAAAGAATTAAACTAACACGACTGCTCTGCTGAAACACAAATCAACAGTTAGTTTTTCTCAGTCTCTTTGGTTCATTTCTCACAAAAGAATTCAAGTCCGCACCACTGCTAAGATGTTTCTCAGAACAATTAGTGCAAACTGCAAAACATGGTAGATAACCTGCTAAATCAAGCTCCTTACAGTAATCAGAATAGATGGTTTGTTCTTCAAAATCAAGTCTTTATGTCAGTGAAAGTGTCAGTGTTGTCAAAATGACAAGTTCTGACAGCAGCATCGTATAAACAACAGTCACATGGTTACGTCATGTTTTCATTGAGACAGATGACTCTGAAGTGCTGCCCAGTGTAAAGTCCAGACAGAGTTACACAGAAAACTAGAAGTAAAAGAAGATCAAGACACTGAATACACTTTACTTTATACTGTATATTTACAACTTTTCACAGCATTGATCAACTGAAAGAAAAGCATTTACAAAGACTAAACTCCCTTTGGCTCAGTGAACCAGACTGTAGTAGTTTAGAAACTGAAGATCCTGTAAACCAGATGGTGCTATAAAACAGGTCCAATATTGTGGTCCACTTGGCTTTAGACGGTTTCTGTACAGAAAATCATTTGGTTTCAAAAAGAGCCCGAAATCGACCTGATGACCTGTAGGACGCCTTCTGTGGACAGGATGGACACATGGTGTGTTTCAACTCTTAAACAAACTTCACACAAGAATAAATGAGTCCAGTCTGATGTGATCAATAGTGTAACCAGTTAACAGCATGAACCACAGTCTCCATAGGAAACAAGAACAAAGTCCACTTTTCAGCTGGTGACACCAACACAAGTATCAGACGGTCCAAATCCCACAGCATGGCTGTTTGATTCAAAACATCCCAGTTTGTCCCTCAGGTGGGTTAGTGGTGACGGAGGCCTGAGTCTGGAGTCAGAGGATGGGGGTGGAGCCGTGAGGGTTGGAGGTCGGCGTGCCGCTGATGGCGTTGAAGATTCCCATGGAGTCAGACAGAGTGCTCCTGGTCCCGTCCTCCACTGGGCTGATCTGGAACCAGTTCAGCTGATTTCATCAATCACAGCAGAAACCAGCTCAGTGAGATTCACTGAGAAAGTCATCTAGAATATTACCAGTTCAGCTCAAAGACACAACTCAACTGATCTCAGTAGACTTTACAGTGAAAGAGAGCCAGAATACTACAGTCTGTCGTTTCATTTGAGCCATTTAAAGGGAAATACTGAAGGATCTTCAACCACTGAGTGTAAATCAGGTTATCTAAGGACGTTTTGATCATCTTTGTCTTTTTGACATTTCAGAACAGCTTTTATTACCAGAACTGTGACGTCTCACAAATTCAAGACTTTGACTTGGTGCACAACACCCGGGCGGCCACTAGATGGCGTTTTCATTTAGTTATTATTACTTTTACAAACATTTTGAACTTTTTAACTTTTAAAAATCTGTCGTTAGTTTTCTAATTTCTTTAGTGACTCAGCTGACTTTTATAAACGTTTTAACTTTTTAATGTTTGTCATTAAAAATGATTTAGTGTACTTTATTAAATGACTACATTTTACATTAAAGTTCTGTTTTCATTTATATTTAATTGGTTAAGTTTACTTTAAAACATGTTTGAACTTTTAACTTTAAAATGTCTTATTTTGTTGAATTACTTCGTTTAACACTTTAATTCAAACCAATTGAATTAGTTCCACATCAGGTTGACCTGATTTTAGACTGCAGTTATCTCAGGTTGTCTTTACAGACCAGCTCATCTAGAATATTTTAATTCAACTAATCCCAGTTACATCAATTACACATCACTGCATTCATTTTATTTAAATTTAATGTAATAAAACTGATTTATAGATCACAAAAGTACGATACTTTAAATAAAACTAAACCAGAGTAGGTCAATTTAACTTAAATTAATTCAACTAAACCCAACTCACTTCAAGTGATTTACATACAGTATCACCAGCTGAAAACTAAACTGATCTCAGCTCAATGCTCATTAAAGATGATCCAGAACTATTAAATCAAACTTTTTCACCTCAATTTAATTTATAATTTAGTTTATTTCCATTAAATAGTTTGATTTTTGTCACAATAAAATGGATCTTTAGTCTTTTTACCCTTGAAGTGAATAAAACAATATTCTTACTGATTAAAATAAAGGATAATTACCTCTATTCATAAACAATGTTTAGTACCGTCTAAATGAAGTCTTATAGTGTTTAATAAATTATGAATGTGATGACATCATATGTTCTGACTCATTTTCTGTTTGAGTTAATAATGAAACTGAGGAACAGTGAAATGGAAAAAACTCATTTTAACACAAAAAGGCTCCAATTAGAAACTTTAATCCAAATGTTTCTTCTGTTTTTTCAGTAAAATTGTTCACTTTAGGGATTTTTCTTTGATTTGTTTCAACAATAATTTAAAGTATAAAATAACAGGGTTAACTAATAACTTTACTTTGGTGTAACAGATTAAAAATGAGACAGTCCCTAACTATTTCTATCTAATGAATTAATCAGATAACAACATTACCATCCAATCTGCTCAGGCAGCACAAAGAGAGCAAGAAATAAGAGCCGTGGTTAGTAAAGAGTCAGTGTAACAGCTACATTCATGTGACTACAGGTTCATCATGGAGGGATGAACTCCTTTATAATGAGTTCTTATGATATGGTTGAACTCTTCTACTAAAACCTCTGAGTCACAGAACAGCTACAGCTTACACTCTAAAAAATAAAACCAATTTGAGACCATTATGTTGATGTTTTAGAGTGTAGGTTGATTTAACTGGCAAAGGAAAGCTAAAACGCTCTAAATGTTTAACGTTACACATGTATTTAATGTTTAACAGCTGTAGTTTTTACAGAGGAACTGACTCAGAAACATGGATCAACAACACCTTTATAAAACAGTCAGTGCACAGCCTCAGTTTGGAGAAATAGAGACAGGACTGATGAGCTAACGGCTAGCCTGAGTGGGGCCAGGTGGTGAATTACTGCCATCTTGAAACTATTCTATTTTATCAACCTTTCCTGCTAATTAGATCTTTTATTGTTATTTACATGGTTTTTGTTGAGGAAATTAGCATCAGAGCTAGCTAGCTGTAGCTAGCATTAGCATTTCTGGTTGGATTTTCTATTGATTTTTGTGTAATAACCACGTAATGTGAAATAAACACAATGTAAAGGTTTAAAATGAAGCATTTACACAAAGTACAACTTAAAAAATAATCTTTTTGAGAATATTTTACATCAGAATGATCTGAAGACGTAACTGGCCCCACTATGACTAGCTGTTAGCTCACCAGTCCAGGTTGTTCAAAGAGCTACCTACAAAAGATAAAATGTTCATTCTTCATACATTTTCCACAAAACCCCACTAGAAAAGAGCTCTTTTCTCTAGGAATGCAGCGATACCACTTTTTTCAAACCGATATGATACCGATACTTGGACCTGAGTACTTGCAGATACCGATACTTCTACCGCACAAAAAAATGCAATAAATTGGAAGACAGGTTCTATTTTTGGTTTACTTTAACAAGTCTGAGAACATGGTATCTGTATCAGTATAGATATCGGTATTGGTATTGGTATCGGTATTGTATATCGTCCCGGTATCGGTACATCCCTACTTTTCTCTGACTCTTTCCTCTAGTCGTCTTACTTGTTCGTGCATGATGTCTGACAGCTCCCTGATCATGTCCCTGTAGTTGGCCTTCATCTCATCTTGATACTCTTGTTGGTCTTCTTTAATCAGACCTGCAGGTGGTGGGTTTTTATTTTGAACTTGAAGATTGTTGAAAATGTCCAGAAATAGGGAGTGTGCCCCTTTAAGAGTTATGCAGACTGCTCATGTACCGTGTATTCTCATTGGCTAATGTGCAGTGCTACTCAGCCATTAGCAGGTCTTTTCTGTATTAGACATCGATGGTTCAGCAGAGTGATGGTGAAGCGGCTGTTTGCCCAATAAGTTCGACCATTTTATGCTGAGTGTGCGTAAATGAGACCAAGTAAGTGTATTCTGAACCTTTCTGATGATAATAGAAGTATTGGTTGATATTTTTATATGTTTGTTTATTGCTGCATGTTAGTTATGGTTAAGACGTTAAGTAACATTTTATTCCCTCACGGTTAGCACAGAAACATCTTTAAAGTCATTAATATAGATAGTTTTCATGTTATTACATTGTTTTAGTAAGTTTGTGGATTATATTGTGTAACAAAATCTAAAGATTGATCAAGATTGTAATTGATTGTTGGGACAGCATGGCCTGTGGGTGCAATTACTGATTATCTAGCGCCCTCTATTGGATTCTGTTGAAATTCTAATTGTACCTTCGAAATGGTGTTGAAGATTGCTTATTTTACACAAGTTTGTTGTTGTATTTTTCTTGTAGACCACACTTGGCAATATTAAAGGATTTAAATGGATCTCACATGCTTCCCTTACTTTCATCTCTAACCGGATGCCTGTGGTGGCTGAGAATGTTTGAACCCTTCAGTTTTTCAAGTTCTTCAATACAATTAATGGTCCTTCGAGGCGGATCTCAGTTGCCACAAAAGAACCATGTCCTGGTCCTTTCCTCGAAGTACAATGGAGCATGAAGAGACCAGACCTCAGAGGCAGGTACGTCGGCCACCTCACCTAGAAGACTTCTGTGTTGAGTATGCTGGTCAGCCTAGAAGAGCACCCTCTTATAGGGAACACCATGAAGATGTCGGATATAATGAATGGACTGGGATGACCCCCCTCCATACTTACCCCCCTTACAGTTACCGTCAGCAAAGTTATGAGGGACCTGCCAGGATGACACCCCTCCCTGTTCCCCATGTTGAAGATGCAAATAGACCAGCAGCCCACAGTAGCCAAAATGAGGTGACCCTTGCAGCAATCAGGGAGATACAGCAAGAGAACCGCCAGTTACAGGAAAATATGTTACGACTTACAGAAGTAGTAAGTAAACTCCAAGGAACATCTCCTGCTGAACCTAAAGCACAGTACTCTTCTCTAGCTGCAGGCGCCAAAGATCCGCAGGTACCAGCTTCACCCCAGCCACCTGAGTCAGAGGCTGGAGACTTACAGATAGAAAAGAGAAATGCTGCAAAGAAGCAGCAGCTTCCACTATATCCCAAACCCCCTCCAGTTTCAAGACAGCTCAGTTTGTCCCCTTCACACTGTTCTGATCAGGAGGATAATGCATATGATATAGCTCAAGACATCAGTCAGGGAGTAAAGGGGATGAGCCTGCTGACCAATAAACCCCCGCCTAACCAGCAAAACGCATGGTCACAGCAGTACCAGCCTGCCTATGATGACTTGCCACGTCCAACCCGTTATGTTCCAGTGCAGCATCCTTATGATCGACATGGTGTCTCCCGTCCTCAGCATCCAGGGTTCTTGGCACCCAGGCAAGAAAATACTGAGATGACATACAGAGGGCCAAAGCCCACGATTCCTCTCTTCACCCGAGATGATCCCAGAGAATTCTCCAGGCTGAAGATAGCGCTAGACAATCTTCTACCTTCTGATGCTACTGAACGCTTCAAGTTTCAGATATTAGCCGATCATCTCAAGCTGGAGGATGCTTTGCTTATTGCTGACTCTTATAGTAATTCCACCCACCCTTACAGTGACACAATGGCTGCCCTCACAGCACAATATGGCCAGCCTCACCAGCTTGCTTTGAAGAGGATAGCAGAGCTGATGGATGGAGCTAACGTTAAAGAAGGTGAGGCTGGGTCTTTCCGTAGGTTTGCCTTAAAGGTGCGAGCCCTTGTAGGAATGTTGGATCAACTAGGGCAAGATGGACAGGTTGAACTGAACTGTGGCTCTCATGTCACTCGACTCACATCAAAGTTACCACATGCCCTGAGAACTGAGTTTCGCCGTTATGCTCTCTCCCAGCGCATACGAGTTCCTACACTGTATGATTTTTCAGACTGGTTGGAATTTGAAGTTCAGGTGCAAGAAAGTGAAGTAGAACTGATGAGTACAAGAGAAAGATCAGGACGTTAAAAGGGGCGTGTCCAAGACAGGCGTACACATCCAAAGTCATCTACTGTTCTGCTCAGCACCGGTCCCAGTAGCACAACAGCAGCTGTTCCACAGATAGGCTCACACAGTTCCACTGAGTCTGTTCGTACCAGCCTGAAACCCAAGATATATTGTCCATACTGCAATAACAACCAGCATCACCTTGATCAGTGCACAAACTTCAGCAACCTCACCAAAGACCAGAAAGAAGGGTGGATCCGCAGTAACAAAAAATGTTGGAAATGTGGAAGAAATCACCAAGCTGCTCAGTGTAAGCTGAGCGTGCAGTGCAAAACATGCGGTGGAAAACATTTAGAGGCTCTGCATAATGTCAATACCAGACCAGCAAAGGAGGACAGTCACCCTCCTAGTGCATCAAGTGAAGTTCTGTATGTTGACAGACCGACTGCTTCCAGCCGTGTCCTCCTCAAGATGAGCAAGGTCATTCTGCAAAACGGCAGACATAAGATGGAGACGTTTGCTATCTTAGATGATGGCTCAGAAAGAACCATTCTGCTTTCTGCTGCAGCTCAGCAACTTCAACTACATGGCACTCCTGAAGATTTAGTCCTGAAAACAGTCAGACAAGACATCAAAGTTGTACACGGTGAGTCAGTCTCATTTACAGTCACAGCAGCCTCACAACCCAGCAAGACTTATAACATAAAGGGAGCTTTTACTGCAGACATTCTGGGCTTAGCAGAGCATTCATACCCTGTTGCCACATTACAGAACAAATACCCTCATCTGCAAAACCTCCCCATTACCTCATTTCACAAAGTAAAGCCACTCCTGCTGATTGGCTCTGATTATCCACATCTGATCACTCCAGTTGAGCCTGTGAGACTTGGTCCTCCTGGTGGACCTGCTGCTATAAAAACCAGACTGGGATGGACACTTCAAGGTCCTACAAGCGCTGTAAAGGAACAACTGTCCTCTCAGATTCAGTGTTTATTCACTTCAGCACTGTCACCAGACATGGATCTGCTTACAAATGTGCAACAGCTTTGGCAACTGGATGTGCTGCCATATAAAAATGAAAAGGTAGTTACACGCTCTCAGCAGGATCAACATGCAGTCTGCCTTTTGGAGGAGAAAACAACAAAGGTANTCAGAGCCTGATGAAGCTAGGAGGACCACATCATCTGCAAAAAGCAGAGACGAGATTCTTCTGCCACCAAACTCCACCCCCTCCACACCACGGCTGCTCCTAGAAATCCTGTCCATAAAGGTTCTGAACAGGACCGGTGACAAAGGGCAGCCCTGGAGGAGTCCAACCCTCACTGGGAACAGGTCCGACTTACTGCCGGCTATGAGGACCAGACTCACACTCCTCTGGTACAGGGACTGAATGGCCCTTAACAAAAGACCATCCACCCCGTACTCCTGGAGCGCCCCCCACAGGGTGTCCCTGGGGACACGGTCATAAGCCTTCTCCAAATCCACAAAACACATGTGGATTGGTTGGGCAAACTCCCATGACCCCTCCATCACCCTAGCGAGGGTAAAGAGCTGGTCCACAGTTCCACGACCAGGACCAAAACCACATTGCTCCTCTTCAATCCGACATTCAACCATCGACCGGACCCTCCTCTCCAGTACCCTGGAGTAGACCTTTCCAGGGAGGCTGAGGAGTGTGATCCCCCTATAGTTGGAACACACCCTCTGGTCCCCCTTCTTAAAAATGGGAACCACCACCCCGGTCTGCCACTCCACAGGAACTGCCCCCGATGACCACGCAATGTTGCAGAGACGTGTCAACCACGACAGACCTACAACATCCAAAACCTTGAGATACCCAGGTCAGATCTCATCCACCCCCGAGGCTCCTCCACTGTGTAGTTTTTTGACTACCTCAGCGACTTCTGCCCCAGAGATTGGACAGTCCGTCCCCAGGTCTCCCAGCTCTGGTTCCTCATAGGAATGTGTGTTGGTGGGATTGAGGAGCTCCTCAAAGTATTCCTTCCACCGCCCGACTATAGCCCCAGTTGATGTCAGCAGCTCCCCGTCTCCACTGTAAACAGTGTGATGTGATGAAGGTCAAAGCTGATTGGCTCCAGTCTCTCTGCTCAGTCACATGACATGTAGATCAGGTCAAACTGGTTTCTGTTCTGAGGAAGTGAAACTCACTGAGTCTCTGTTACTGAGAGGAGAAATGGAGCAGAGAGGAGTTCAGCTGGACAGAGAAACCTTCTGCTGTTCCATCTGTTTGGATCTCCTGGAGGATCCAGTGACTACTTCCTGTGGACACAGCTACTGCATGAAGTGTATTAAAGACCACTGGGATGAAGAGGACCAGAGAGGACTCCACAGCTGTCCTCAGTGCAGGAAAACCTTCATACCGAGGCCTGACCTTCAGAAAAACACCATGTTAGCAGCTTTAGTGGATCAGCTGAAGAAGACTGGACTCCAAGCTGCTCCTGCTGATCTCTGCTATGCTGGACCTGAAGATGTGACCTGTGATTTCTGCTCTGGAAGGAAACTGAAAGCCATCAAGTCCTGTTTGGTCTGTCTGGCCTCTTACTGTGAGAAACACCTTCAGCCTCATCATGATGTGGCTCCATTAAAGAAACACAAGCTGGTGGAGCCCTCCAAGAACCTCCAGGAGAACATCTGCTCTCGTCACGATGAGGTGATGAAGATGTTCTGTCGCACTGATCAGAAGTGTATCTGTTATCTCTGCTCTGTGGACGAACATAGAGGTCACGACACAGTCTCAGCTGCAGCAGAAAGGACTGAGAGGCAGAGAGAGCTGGAGGTGAGACGAGAAGAAATCCAGCAGGAGATCCAGGACAGAGAGAAAGAGGTGAAGCTGCTTCAACAGGAGGTGGAGGCCATCAATCAGTCTGCTGACAAAACAGTGGAGGACAGTGAGGAGATGTTCAGTCAGCTGATCCGTCTGATCCAGGAAAGAAGCTCTGATGTGAAGCAGCAGATCAGATCCCAGCAGGAAACTGAAGTGAGTCGAGTCCAAGAGCTTCAGGAGAAGCTGGAGCAGGAGATGACTGAGCTGAAGAGGAAACATGCTGAGCTGAAGCAGCTCTCAGACACAGAGGATCACAACCAGTTTCTCCACAACTACCCCTCAGTGTCAGCTCTCAGTCAGTCTCCACACTCATCCAGCATCAACATCCGTCCTCTCAGATACTTTGAGGATGTGACAGCAGCTGTGTCAGAGCTCAGAGATCTACTACAGGACATTCTGAGAGACAAGTGGACAAACGTCTCTCTGATGGTCACTGAGGTGGACGTGTTACTGTCAGGACCAGAACCAGAACCAGAGAGCAGAGCTGGATTCTTAAAACATTCATGTGACATCACTCTGGATCCAAACACAGTAAACAGTCGTCTGTTATTATCAGAGGAGAACAGAAAGGTAACATTAATGGATCAACCTCAGTCTTATCCTGATCATCCAGACAGATTCACTGATTATCCTCAGGTTCTGAGTAGAGAGAGTCTGACTGGACGATGTTACTGGGAGGTGGAGNTATATTGTAAAAACGTGATATTATATTGTAAAAACGTGATATTATATTGTAAAAACGTGATATTATATTGTAAAAACGTGATATTATATTGTAGAAACGTGATATTATATTGTAAAAACGTGATATTATAATGTAAGAACAATAAAGTTATCACGTTATAACGTGATAACGCTCGTTTTTTCTTTTTCTTGGGTGGCAGCTCTACGCTTCTGTACACAGGTGATCACAAGATGATCACAAAAAAATGGACTCAGGTGTCTTCAGACACATTGACTGGGGCTGTGATTGGTTTATCTGCAGGTCTAGAAGTGGATTCTTCATGTCTCTTGTTCTCTTGGCTGTTTCTCTTTACTTTCTCCTCCACCCTTCTTTCTGTACCCTTCCCCTTCTTTTCAATCTCCATGGAAAAACCACCCAAAAACATTATTTTTCCAGCTTTTTAGAAAAAGTTGTTGTTGTTTTTCTTATTAATCAAAGTAACAACCAATAAACAGATTACGACTACAGTCAGCTCTGAGAGAACAGCTGGTACTCTGATATTCGTCTCTCTTCTTCCTGCTCTCAGTTGAACTCTGTTCTCATGTTTCCTTGTTCCCTCCCCTTCAGATGGGTGGAGCCAACATGTGATGAAGGTCAAAGCTGATTGGCTCCAGTCTCTCTGCTCAGTCACATGATTTGTAGACCAGTTCAAACTGGTTTCTGTTCTGAGGAAGTGAAACTCACTGAGTCTCTGTTACTGAGAGGAGAAATGGAGCAGAGAGGAGTTCAGCTGGACAGAGAAACCTTCTGCTGTTCCATCTGTTTGGATCTCCTGGAGGATCCAGTGACTACTTCCTGTGGACACAGCTACTGCATGAAGTGTATTAAAGACCACTGGGATGAAGAGGACCAGAGAGGACTCCACAGCTGTCCTCAGTGCAGGAAAACCTTCATACCGAGGCCTGACCTTCAGAAAAACACCATGTTAGCAGCTTTAGTGGATCAGCTGAAGAAGACTGGACTCCAAGCTGCTCCTGCTGATCTCTGCTATGCTGGACCTGAAGATGTGACCTGTGATTTCTGCTGGAAGGAAGAGAGAGCTGGAGGTGAGACGAGAAGAAATCCAGCAGGAGATCCAGGACAGAGAGAAAGAGGTGAAGCTGCTTCAACAGGAGGTGGAGGCCATCAATCAGTCTGCTGACAAAACAGTGGAGGACAGTGAGGAGATGTTCAGTCAGCTGATCCGTCTGATCCAGGAAAGAAGCTCTGATGTGAAGCAGCAGATCAGATCCCAGCAGGAAACTGAAGTGAGTCGAGTCCAAGAGCTTCAGGAGAAGCTGGAGCAGGAGATGACTGAGCTGAAGAGGAAACATGCTGAGCTGAAGCAGCTCTCAGACACAGAGGATCACAACCAGTTTCTCCACAACTACCCCTCAGTGTCAGCTCTCAGTCAGTCTCCACACTCATCCAGCATCAACATCCGTCCTCTCAGATACTTTGAGGATGTGACAGCAGCTGTGTCAGAGCTCAGAGATCTACTACAGGACATTCTGAGAGACAAGTGGACAAACGTCTCTCTGATGGTCACTGAGGTGGACGTGTTACTGTCAGGACCAGAACCAGAACCAGAGAGCAGAGCTGGATTCTTAAAACATTCATGTGACATCACTCTGGATCCAAACACAGTAAACAGATATCTGTTATTATCAGAGGAGAACAGAAAGGTAACATTAATGGATCAACCTCAGTCTTATCCTGATCATCCAGACAGATTCACTGATTATTGGCAGGTTCTGAGTAGAGAGAGTCTGACTGGACGATGTTACTGGGAGGTGGAGTGGAGCGGGAGAGGAGGAGTTTATGTATCAGTCTCATATCAGAATATCAGCAGAGCAGGGTGGGGGCATGAATGTAGATTTGGATTTAATGATAAATCTTGGGCTTTAGAATGTTCTCTAAACGGTTTCACATTTTATCACAACACCATCAGAACCTCCCTCTCAGGTCCTGGTTCCTCCAGACTAGGAGTGTATCTGGACCACAGAGCAGGTATTCTGTCCTTCTACAGCGTCTCTGAAACCATGACTCTCCTCCACAGAGTCCAGACCACGTTCACTCAGCCGCTACACGCTGGACTTAGTCTTTATTACTGGAGTGGCACTACACCAAGTGCTGAGTTCTGTAAACCTAAATAACTCAGATGGTCTGATTCTCCAGGTTTCTTCTTGATTTCATGTTGTTTCTCTCTAAACTGCTCAGAGATCAGTCATTAAACACAGAGATCATCACGTCTGGTTCTTCTTCTCTTTTGTTCTCTGATGTTTCAGGTTGTTTTGGTCTTTCTGTTGGCTTTTTTCACCACTTGTTGTTTTGACCTCAGATTGTGATCGTGCATCAGGGAGATTCATTTTTGCAAAAAAGTTTTATTTTGAAACTTATTAAAGTTATTTTATCTAAAAATATTATAACTGAACTCTGTTATTATATTGCTCTAATTCAGTGGTTCCCAATTAGTGAGGGGGGGCGCGGGATGAAGTGTGAAATCGTTATTTTTTAGCAAAATTTTTTCATAATGGAATGCTAACCCACCCCCAGTCGCTAGGTGGCAGCAGCGTTCAATCTAATCAATAGGCTTCCCTTTTAACTCAGCAGAAGTAGACAAACAGAGTGCCCCTCCAGTGTACAGAGTGAGAGCGCTGATGGAGGAGTAGGGATGGAGAAGTTTATGACGGTGAAAAGAAAAACAGCGGAGACACAAGTAGGAGTGGGAATCGAGAACCAGTTCCAACAGACCAGTTCCATCAGAATGGTTCACCTCTAACTTTAACAATTCTTCTTAACGATTCTCTTCTTTCTGTTTTTCCCTAAATGTGCTGGTTAGTAATCTTTCCCACGGAGAAATTAGACTTTTATACACCTCTCTCTGGTCCGACAGAACAATAACCCGGTTTTTGTGGGACCAGCTCAGCGTGAGCAGGGGAGGGGCTTAACAAGGTGAGGTCCTGATGACCGCATCCGAACCGCTGCAGCGTTTACAGTAGGGATGTTCCGATACCACTTTTTCAAAACCGATCCAATACTTAAATCTGAGTACTCGCCGATACCGAGTACCGATACCACACAGAAAAATGCAACAAATTGGAATACAGGTTTTGTTTTTTCTTCTCTGCTTTTTACAACAAATGACTGAATTAGATTAAAAAAATAAAATATATTAATATAAATAATCACAAAACTAAAATATAAGGTGAAAAATAACCATTTTCTGTGATTTCACAGTAAAATTATTGCAGTTTTCCACATTTTAACCAAATAAAATGAACTATTTGGCACCATCTCCAGCTCTCAACCCACACTGTTCCTCTTTAGCTCAATAGCTCCCCCTAGTGTTCAATATAGGAAACTACAACAGAAATCACAAGTCACAGACAGTAGTGATGTGATGTTCATGAACGAACCGAATCTTTTGAACGGCTCTTCACTGTGAACGAGGAGAACCGAGTCTTTGTAGAGAACCGTTCATTGTTTTGGGGGTGACTGTAAGCACTATGCATGCCTGCTTTGTATTCACTTTTTAATTTCATGGCGAAACAAACAAAAGCCTGTTAATGCAGGCAGGGGGTCTGAGGGTGAAAGGGAGGGGTGTGGAGAGGAGTTACTGTTGGGAAAGGGCTTGGGTGATGAATCGGTTGGAGGTGTGAATTAGGGCTGTTTTTCAATAGGATGAGTTGAAACTTTCAAGATAACAAAAGAAGTCAAGCTGCCTTCATTGTCAAAGGTGCAGCTGTGCCAGTGGGTGTGGCTGTCAGTTGCAAACAGACCACTTATCAGTGTTAACTGGTCCCATCACTAACAGACAGTGAAGCCACTGGTATCGGTTCCTGGTATCGGGTAACTTTAACCGATACCGATACTGGTATCGGTATCTGCCCATCCCTAGTTTACAGATAAAGTCGCAACAAACGCCGAGTCCCCCACTCTGATTTACACAAGTCACACTCTGCAGTCTCTGAGAGACTCAGGAGGCTGAAGGCTCTGCAGAGGTTTGAGTCCAGAAGCAGGACCAGGTGACCCGGCTTTGTCCTGGATCTCCCCTCGTCGCTCTGATGCTGTCGCTGTATGGCAAGCCCTTTTAACATTTAATCAACGATCGGACCTTTCCGTAGTGGAGCTCATTTCTTAATTTGATAATCATATTTGTGATGCCAGAAACCATCCAGTGGTTTTTACAGATAAATAATTAAATGTTCTCTGGTTCTAGATCAGATGTCAATTCAGGGGGGGGCGCACATTTTTTTCTTACCCCAAAGGGGGGCACGACAGAAAATAATTGGGAACCACTGCTCTAATTGAACATTAAAACTTGAAACACTTAAAGACGGTGTTTGTAGTTTTTTGGTGTTTTGCTTTAGAATGTGTCCCTTTAAAAAAGCAGCTGGCCCCAGACTGCCTGTTCTGACCCAGACCAGGACTCTGTCTGAGGGGGGACACCTCAACCTGGGGTTAGACAATGTAATCTGTTCTATTTAGTGATGATGTCACGCTCTGGAAGCTCCACCCCCACATCCTGAACTCACCTTTCCTCCACAGGTACTCCGCCACCAGAGCAGCAACATGTCCGTAACACATGGCCGCCTGTTGGTGAAGAACACAAACACCAGTTAGGACACGTTAAACATCTAGCAGCAACATGTGGCTCCTTCAGGGCTCTGGACCTCAGACAGATCTCCGTTCTTGTTGTGGATGCGGGCCATGCTGTCCAGCCAGGTCTTCCTGAGCTCGGGGGTGCTGGTGTAGGACTTGGCCAAGCTGTACTGGAGGTCCACCAGCATCTCCGGGTCGTTCTCGTGCTCCTTCATCTGCTCCGTGGCCATCAGCACCGTCCTGATGCGTTTGGTCAGGTCCTTCACGTCTGAAGGAAACGCCGTGTGCTGCAACAGAAACACATCACTCGTCTTCATTTAGTTCTTTATTAATACTGAAACAGTTCATCAAGTTCCTCAGATCATCCAATCATTTTACTCCTCAAACTGAGGTAAACGTATTTTTGAATGATGATGATTTTGATGATAAGCTGTCGCTGTTGGCTGTTATTTCTGTGTGTTGGACCAGCGCTGTGCTGGACAAAGAAACTAAACTAAACTTAAACACAGATCGGATCATTTTTCAGATCAGCAGAAAGAAAAAGAAAAGACAAATAACTTTGCTCTCTATTTATTTTGTAGAACAATGTGCAAAATGTTTTGCTCAATGCTCATTAAATACAAACAGCATTTAGCTCATGATGTTAATCCAATGCTTAAATACAATCAAATAAAACTAATTAAAGAGTGAATAGACTTCCATGCACCTCTCATGGTCTGACAGAGCGCGAGCACAGGAAGTCATGAGCGTGAGAGCTGCTGGATCTGGGCGATCCGTACGGATCACGGATCCATTGTGACCCGCTGCACCCCTACTGGGCAGGTGTGAGTTGTGTGCGTGGATCAGATGTACTGTGATTGTGTGTGTGTGTGTGTGTAGATGTGTGTGTGTGTGTAGATGTGTGTGTGTGTGTGTTAAAGTGCACATCAAAGGAGCTGTGCGTTACAGGTGAGGTGCCACATGCATTGGAGATGCTGTGAGTGTGTGTGTCAGTCGGAGGTCCTGCCATGTGTGTCTACTAGCTTCAGAGGCCATGTTAGTCAGGGCTGCGCTGCAACAGGACGAGAAGCTCGTCGGATCAAGGGGTTCTCCATCGGGACGGCAAAAGCGCTGGTCCGCAATGGCGTGTTTGGGCAGTCGGTTCTGGTACGCATGAATTAAATCTGGTTCTCGTGCGGACCTGCGATCTAATTATGTACATGCGTGGCTATAATGCTCCACCTGACTTATATTTAAATATAACATTTAAAAATCTTTATTAGAATTGATTTTTGGTTTGATTTGAATCCCAATGGACACGGAGACTGAAAAGAAGAAGGGTAAGGGTGGGGGAGAAAGTAAACAGAAAAAGAAGAGAACAAGAGACATGAAGAATCCACTTCTAGACCTGCAAATAAAGCACAAACACACAAACAAACAAACAAAACAGGGAGAAAAGATACAACAGCAACAACCAGCATATGAGTACACAACAGTTGTGATATCCTTAAAATGTATACTGTAAAGACTGATTCTTGGTTGTGTTCCGTGTAGAGATGTCCGATATTATCGGTAGACCGATAATATCGGCTGATATTGGCATTAAAATGTAATATCGGAAAATATCGGTATTGGTTTTTGTAATGACACACATAACCTTTACATACCATATTATACATCAAACTCTTCAGCTAATTCTCCTCTTTCTCAAAATGTAAAAATATAACAAATCTGATGTATAGTTTTTGAGATATTTGTATTTATTTGGCTTTGTTTTAGTTTGCACATTTGGTTACTTGAAAGAATAGAGCTGATTGAGCCTAGTTGGTTACTTTATTGATTGTGTTAAACAAATTATGGCTACTAGCCAGTTACATTTAAAGCTCAATTAGCGCAGGGCTTGAGCCCATTTTATTTTAAGATTGTGTTACTCCAAGTAGGCTGGCCCTGCTTAAATGTGTACGGGAGTATTTTTTGTTTTTGTTTTACCTTTTTCAGTTGTTTGCACTTTACCTCACAGTTGTAAAGTTATAATGATGTTTACATTTTACGATTCAGTAATTGTTGGATAAAAAATAAATATGGCAAATTTTTCCATTGCCTAACTTGAAATTGAAGCAGTTGTCATATTTTGCACAGATAATATTTAAAGTTTATGTATGCATGATGAGAGGTATGGGATGTTGATTACCTAAAAATGATTTAGTTTTTCTTTTTTTTTTATGAGGGGTACCCCGCTTATACTGTATCGGTATTGGTTTATATCGGTATCGGAAATTAAGAGTTAGACAATATCGGATATCGGTAAAAAAGCCAATATCGAACATCCCTAGTTCCGTGTCAACCACAACCCCAGTGAATGTGTCTGAAAACACCTGAGTCCGTCTTTATGTGAACACCTTGTCAACTCAGTCATTTTTACAGATACAGAGCTAGTATTTGTGGTACTAATAGCTGCAAGACATTCACAACACATAGCCAGAGTTCTAACTGATAGTGTGATGTTGGATGAGGTCACACATAACCTTTGAACCCATCGTTTCTCGTTGCACAGCCCTCACCTTTATGCTCTTGTCACTGTTGGCACAGTTGTTGATGATAGAAAGGGACTGCTGGAAGCGGGTACTGCCAATGCCGATGACATCAGCGATCAGCTGACTGACAGCGATTACCACCTGAGGGAACAACAAACCACACTAAGGACCTCTCTGCTGTAGAATACAGTCGTTTTCTTCACACATCAAACCACACTCGTCTAGCTCACCTGCAGGTGCGTCCGGACAAACGACCTGCGGCCCGTGTAGTCAAAGTTGCTCTTCATGAGGAAGTAGAGGAGATGGGCAGCGTCGCTGCGGATGGAGCTCAGCTTGGAGTTGCAGCACTTGAGGAGTTCATAACAGAGAGAGGCACACATGTCGGCCCGGCCATCGAAGAAGGTACAGGGGAACTGGAAGACATGGAGACCAAAGCTTAGAGCAGAGAACTCCTCAGGAGGAACTAAATGAACTGGAACAAGGGTTCACCTTGTAGATGAAGGTCCTGAGGGAGGTGAGGACCTGTTTGAGGGCAGCTTCTGACTGAGCGATCTGCAAGAAGCACAGGTGCACCTGGAAAACCTTCTTCATCAGGGGGTTGTGACCTAAATCTGAGGTCAGCTGGGTCTGGAAACACAGGAAGCTGGTTGGTTTGATGGACAGAAAGGAAAGATGCTGTTCATGTTGGGGTTTAATACCTTGAATCCCATGATGAAGATGCTGAGAGTGTCCAGCACGGTGAGACAGACCTCTGTAGAGACGTTGGCCTCCAGCAGACACTGGCTGTTTACATCAGCTTCAGTATGGGAGTACACTACGAACACAACAAGGCTCAGACGTACAGTAGAGACCTCTAGAATCAGGTCGTATACACACACAATTAAAGGACACAATTGTACTTTTAGGGGTACAATGTCTTGTCACTGGGGTGGTACCCTCAAAGGTAAAATGGTACCCTCGAGGGTACCATTTTACCTTTGAGGGTACCACCCCAGTGACAAGACAAAAGGTACACTTCTGTACTTTCATTTCTGAGTGTGTAAGATAAATACTACAGTACTAGGTTGAGCTATTAGTGGACTAGACTGATAGGCTCAAATTCCTCACATGACTCTTTGTTGGGACTTGATGTTGCATAAACAAAATAAAGGTAGTTGTAATTACAGCTGTCCACCACCAGAGGTCAGCTCATCCTGATTCTTCAGTTTATTCTACCTGATTTAATAAATTCCTCAAAGGCTGTTAGTTGACTGGGTTAGACCATGTGGACGAGCTAGGACCAGATCAGATAGTAGCCCCGCCCCCAGATAATCTGACCAATCAGCAGACTATGCTCTGATTAAAAACGGGTTTCTGTATTTTGAGCAGTGTAGTCCTACTTTTAGGTGTTGAACAAATGGAGAGTGTTCACAAATATCGACTGTTGTCTAAAAACACGTTAAAGACATCAGTTAGCAAAAACAACAAAACAAACTTTTCAGTGTGTGTAGATAAACTGTCTCACTGGACTGTGATCCTAAATAACACTCACTGTTATTGATGGTGTGAGCATTCTCCATGGTTCCCAGTTGCTGCAGGCGTGCATGAAGAATCCCCGCCCTGTTACGAGACACAGGCAGAGTCAGGGACTTCCTGTCTGCAGCTACGGGCCCCGGCCCCTCCTGGCTCCTGTTGAGGACATCAAAAACTGTAAGAGTGGACGCCGTGAGTCTGAAAAGTTCTGATGAAGTAGTCATTTACGTGGACGTTTAAACACAGCAGCATACTGTAGGTGTCATGCAGTAAATCAAACACGGGGTAAAATAATCTCTTACCCATGCAGGAGGGGCTTAGAGCCTCCATGCTCATAAAACAAGTCAGCAGCAGTGTTACAGATAAGAGAGGAACGCATCAGCTGGAGCTTAGAGCATCAGGCTGAGTGTAGGTGAGTCAGATTGTTGTAAAGATGAGAAACTATTAGTTTAATTTAACGAAACGGAGTCAGAAAAGACTAACTACCTGGAGATGAATCTCTTCCCCATGTATCGGAACTGATGGAGGCAGATCCTGCAGAATGAAACGCTTTATGAGTAGATCTAGAGTAGATAGTAGGTTTGTCTTGATGCTACAGCTGATAAATAATAAATACAGGAATATGTATCTAACTTTTCCTCAGCCTAAAACCTGCAGAGTGAGATTTAAACAACTTGCATTCCTAAAAAAAAGCACCAGAAGACACTAGAATGAGCTCCAAACACTTCTGTGAAGGAATTGGGAGCTCTTGCAAATAGTTTGGGACAGTTTTGAAACTCTTGCAAAGAATTTGGGACAGTTTTGAAATCCTCTTGCAAATAATTTGGGGCAGTTTTGAAACTCTTGCAAAGAATTTGGGACAGTTTTGAAACTCTCTTGCAAATAATTTGAGACAGTTTTGAAAATCTTGCAAATAATTTGGGACAGTTTTGAAACTCTCTTGCAAATAATTTGGGACTGTTTTGAAACTCTCTTGTAAATAATTTGAGACAGTTTTGAAACTCTCTTGCAAATAATTTGAGACAGTTTTGAAAATCTTGCAAATAATTTGGGACAGTTTTGAAACTCTCTTGCAAATAATTCGGGACAGTTTTGAAACTCTCTTGCAAATACTGTTAATTAGTTGCCAACAGACAAGCCCAGTGAGACCCAGTTTAGTCACAACGTGTCTTATTTGTGTCTTCGTTTGTCCCCAACTGAACCTCACTTTATTTGCAAATTGGTCTCCAACCCCTCCCAAAGTTGTCTCCATTTCTGAATCATACAAAATTGAACTGAATGGTTTCAAACAACATTTAGACTGTTTTGAGACAAAAATTTGAAATGTTTGTAAAGTATAAAACTTCAGGGACACGAGAATGAGGCTGTGTGAAGACCTCGCAAACTTTTTGAGCTGTTTTAAAAACTTTATAAAGAATCCTATTAGCAGTGTGTGCTGCTTTGTCTATTTAGTCTTATTCCAATGGCATAGACTTGCTCTTGACATTGAGGGGGGGGGGGGGGAACAAATATTAGTAGGAACAATTCAGTGATTGCTGGGTATTGGTGGGGACATGACAAGTCATTTTAGTTTTGTCTCAGTTTGTCTCATGTAACAAAAAGATTACTTTGAGAATGGTTCCAGAGAACCTTTTTATTATTTTGAGAAGAAAACTGGTATCTCCCTCTGATGTTTTTAGGCACATGTGCATGTTTGAGACTCTTATTTTGAAGGATGGAAGGAAGTTCTTTCAGTTAATCAGTGGACGCTGCTTCAGAAGTAGCTGGAAGACCGGAACTAGATGTCTTGTTTTTATAAAACACTTAGAACGCTCAGGTACAATTACTAAAATACTGTCGACTTCAGGAGTCCAAATGTTGAGTAAGAAGTTGAAACACAAATGTGCAGAAAATGAGTCAAAAGCAGACTGTTTTATATGTTTTATATATATTGTTTTTTTATTATTATTATTATTCTAAATCTTATTTAGCCTTTTTTCTATTTTTTGACATTTTGACTTCCTCATTTGATTTTATTAGAAAGTGGCACTAATGACAATGAATACCTCCTTCAAACTGTAATTTTCATGCAATATAAAAACCTTCTTGATTTTATTTAAAAAGTTTTGGAAAAATAATTTACATCAAGCAACAAAAACATCATCTTTTTTAATTTTCTGAAACAAAACACCTGCAAAAAACTAAATGATACAAATGAGTATCCAGATAAATGATGCTGCTGGGAGGAGGCAGCTCACCTGGATGACTCCTAATTACAAACCTTGACTTTTATTTACACCAGTTAATGCACCAGTTGATAATGTAATGTGTTTTTCACGACAGTAGGAAGTCATAGAATCAATGGATGCTAGAGTTTTAAATAAAGAGAAGGACTAGATGAGTACTCACTCTATTAATGTGAAGAAGTCCATTAGCTCTGGGGGTGCTGCTTTGTTCCAGTAGGCAAACAGGGCCTCTGAGAGCAGTGAAATGAAAACCAGAGCAGTAGAGACAACATTAATAGACATCAGTGTTTGTCTAGGTGGAGCATAAACCCTCAGTCTTACCCTCTGACATGCTCTTCAGGATGTGCAGGAAGCACATGAGCAGGTTTCTGATCTCGTCTCGGTCCAGTTTGTCCCAGCGCAGCACGGTGCTGCCCACTGCCGACACACACTGGCTCTGATAGCAGAACAGAGAAAACGAGTTGGAGGAAGAACGTCACCACGCGATGAGGTCAGACACCCCAAACAAGACGGAGGAAGAGAGAAGAGGAAGTGACACTCAGAGAAGTCAGGGTTCTGGATGTGCCGTATCTGTACAGACACATCCAGGAGCTGATGGAGGAGAGTCAGCAAATGCCAAACGGAGTACTTGTAAGGGAGGAGTTCCTCCATCCGCCGCTTTGATGTTCTCACTGTCCAGCTGTAGGACAGGCGGCGGGACAGAGAGGACAGAGAAGTCCACAGTGAACCGCTTCTGAGCCTGGACCTTCTCCTCTGGGTCGAGGGGGATGGGGGGCACGTTGACGGAGTGCCTCCGGGTAAACCTCTCCTTCTGGTGGGTGGTGGAGGAGCTGGGAGAGGGGGTGTGGGAGCTCTGGAGGGAGGAGGGTGAGGGCGTCCATGGAAGATAAGTTAAAGGAACGTCAACGTAACTTTAACCGTAGAAACTCGATTCTTAATTTCTTTCTGCTCGTCTTTTCAGCGAGTCCCCGAGAAGCTGATCTATTTTCAGACACGGTCAACCTCCTAAACACAGCTGGTTCATTATAACAGACCGGACTACAAAGGAGCTCATAATTAAAACCACTGGACCAAACCAGCCCCTAGAGGTCACCTACCTTCTCCAGGGAGTTGGTCTTGTCGCTGCTCTTGTCCAGAAGGCTGTTGGCTGAGTCGGTGGAGACCAGAGACCCTCTGGAGTCAGCGTGATGAACGGAGCTCACGTTGGGCGTGGAGCTGTGGGGCGAGGCTGATGAATGAGAAAAAAAAGCCTTAATGCTGGAAGAGAAGGGCTGCAGTGCCCTCTATTGGTGGCTGAAGGATATGACAGCTTAACTCAACAGTAACGTTACAAAAATCAGCAACCAAAACATATTCGTGGACCTAATAAAAACTGTTTTAAAATACAAGTAACAGCAGAAATCACATTTACTTATTGTAATGGTTAATATCCAAGCTAGCACGGCAGCACAGCTAGCTACTATAGGAAGTTTAAAAATATGTAATATGAAACTCCCATAAGCCACTGCTTCAGGTGTAAAGCAATTCTTGAATATTTTTGATCAGTTTATTGACTTTTTGGCCATTGTTAAGGAAATTTCTCATCAAAACGATGAGAGTTCAGTCTCATTGTAATGAGGAAGGCTGATCTCATCTGTGCCTTTATACCTCTCTCTCTCCCCTCCATACCATCATAAAACTTCACCACCCCCTCAAACTCTGGGTCACACACAACCAGGCTGGATCAATCCTCTCTTTTTTACCATCTACCCCCAGAAGGGGAAATTGAGGGAGGAGGTAGTGACCCCCTCTTAAAAGACGGAGACATTTACGGTCCCCTCATAAAGAGGGAATGGGGTCGGGACAAACAGAACTCCACAGGACTTCACTCCAGAGGTGATTAACAGATAACCACTGTCCTAACAGTCACATTCTGTTATTTAAATAATCACCAGACCTAGGGATGCACTGAATTTTTCAAACCTATACAAAACAGATACTTGGATCTGAGTACTTCCCGTTACAGAGTAACGATAATGATACTTCTACCGCAAAAAACATGCAATGAATTGGAAAACAGGTTCTATTTTCTTATATTTTCAGTTAACTTAAACAAGTACGAGTACATGGTATTGGTATTGGCCCGATACCGATACTAATATTAGTTCCTGGTATAGGGTAACTTTAACGAATATGAGTAGATGGTATCGATATCAGTATCGGCCCGATACCAATATCAGTGCATCCCTAAACAGAACACACACATTTACAGAGAATACCACCTAAGATTTGAACCTCATGAGAGATTTTCAGGCCAGTAGCCAGACAACACTGGTACTGGTCAGCGATTGGCCCTCATATTGAACATTTCATACACCAAGTGTTGTTGGTTTGATGTGCATTTCATTATACCTGAATATATTATAGCACAAATTATATCTGATAGACAAAAACAGGGCTTGGAATGTATGGTCAGCTAGTTTTTGACAAAATGTATGAAAATGGTCTCACTTTAGATTCAGATGTTCTGGATATGTCCTGAAAATGCCAGTTTTATATTAATTAGTCTTCATTTTGAGTTAGGGTTAGGGAGAAGACTCACCTGTCCCAGAGATGACCCCAAACACGTCTTTATGGAGAACATTTTCTATACAGCTTCCAGGTTTCTGTGGCGTCACCATGGAGTTTGGAACCAGAGAGTCCTCCCTCATGTTCTGGGACAGGAAACACAGAAGAAAGAGTCAAACCGCACTGATCTGGACATTAGAAAGAGAAGCTGTTATTCAGGCTGCCACCACCAGAGGGCAGGCTTACGTTATGGCTGCTGAGAGGAGCTGAATCCTTCACATCAAGTCTGTAAACATTCTCCTGAAGAAGACCAAACAGAGGGAGGTAGAGAGTGGCCAGTCTGGCTTGGTGGCTCTGAAATGACACATAAAGATGATCAGGACAGGAAAACTCTTTGGTTCAAAGATGAAACGACTCCCTAGTGATGGAACGGATGTTTAAAACCGATCTAGTGGAGCAGTGATGCTGGAGAAGCTGACCTTGGCAGCGTAGCGGTCGTCAAACGTGTGTTTGATCATCAGTCCCTTCAGAACCTGGACAGAGATCTGTCTGACCTCTCTGTGCTCCTGAAGCGCCGCGCCCACCTCCCGCAGCAGCAAGCCCACCAGGAAGTGGTTCCGACAAAAGTCATCAGTCAGAGAGTAGTCCAGCTGGAGGTCTGCAGCCGGAGGACAATAAAATAAAACCTGCTCTGTTCATGGAGTTCAGGTGAACTCTGCTGGTTTTACCTTGAAACCTCTGGATTCTGCCTTTGCCAAAGGGCATGGGCAGATTGAGAGGCACGTAGTGCTCGTGGTGGCAAACGACCCGCAGGAACTCAAACTTAAACTCAAACAAAGTCTGGAATAAAACACCAGAAACAACATTTAAGGACCTCTGGTAGAATGTTTGAGATCTTTTGTAAAAGCCTTATGAGTCCACCTTCGGGTCTCCAGGCACAAAGCAGTTCATGTAGTTGTTGATCTGCTTGAACACAAAGCCTCTGTCCATGAAGGTGAAGCAGCGCTGAGTGGGGAGGAAACAGCAAACGTTACTTCAGTTTAGCTCTAAACACTCTGGAGTCTGAAGGTAGCGGGGACCGGTCCGGACCTTGATGAAGACCGCCAGGCTGTGGTTGGCGTTGCGAGAAGCATCCAGGTTGTCCTTGTACTTCTGGGTGATGTGAGGCATCAGCATGTTGACCAGAGTCTCTACCGAGTGGTAGAAGGAGGCAGAAAAACGCTGGTTCCTGGAGAGCTGGAAAACAACAGGAAACATCAACGTTAGACTCACAGGGAGTGACTCCGGGAAGAGATTAATGACGAAAAGCGGGCCTACCTTCACCTTGCTGTTCTCCATGAGATAATAAGCCATGGATTTCACCAGAGCTTCAAAGAAATACCACGAGTGCTGAAAGTAACCAAACAAAATCACTGAGTTACACACGAATCCCACTGCTGCCACCATTTGTTGTAGCAGAAGTCATCAGGAGGACATTATCTCACCATCTGCTCAGCATCTCATATTAAATTTTAGGAAAGAAATCTAAAAGCGCGATCTTTTCTGTCGGTTTCATCTACAAATATAGGATGACCTTACTGATCTTATACATATGGTTCACTCATGAATCTCAGTACTCAGAAGCAAATCAGCCTGGAGTTATAAGCTTGGTTTTGAGCTGACAGAACAGTGGTGGGATAAAGCTATAGGTGTTACACCTTGTGACAGGTTACAATATTCAACAGTTAATGGTATTACACAGGGTCCATTTCTCAAAGTTTTGTTCATCAAAAGTTTATCCTAATATACTGGACCTGTATGACAGATGCCATGCCTCAACTTTTTTTTAGACCTAGACTTAATACATTCTGGAGGAATTTCTTTGGATTTAATTCAAGGTTTTATAGACTCTGTTACAACAAATGGCCAATAGGGGGCACTGCTGTTCATCACAATTAAAAATGCTTTTTGCTGAACCAGCAGGATATATCTAGAATTTTTGTGCATCTTCTATAAATTCAGTATGTTAGCAGATGTTCTTCATATGATGATTTCAAAATACAACCAGCTGCTTTTGTTTATGGTAGGGACGCACCACTACCACAGTTTTTCAAACCGATACTTGTATCTGAGTACTTGCCAATACTGAGTACCGATACAGATACTTCTACCGCACCAAAAACAATACCATGAATTGGAAGAGAGGGTTTATTTTCTTCTATTTTCAGTTAAAGCAGCTAGGTGGATTAGTTTTCTATGTATCAAAGTTTTCTAAATGTTTTAAATGATATTTCAGGTCTAAACTATGATCTATGGGTAGAGTTCCACAACATCTGTCATTCTGATGAAGACCCTCCTTCCTCCTAGAGACCCCTATGTATTTTTTCTGACCGGCAAATTTTTTCAGCCAGTAAAAGTCAAATTTCTGCATTGTTGGCTGTCAGTGAACGTGCACGCGCTTCGAGCAAACCTGTAGCAGTAGGGGGCGCTCTCGTACAGGACGCTCTGTATCATTTACAGCCTCTGCCGTCATGGGAGGACTCGGAGCTCATTTCTACTAAATAGTTATCAATTCCCTGGATACTGGGGGATTTATTTTTATTTTTAAACATTTCTCCTCACAGAATGGCAAGGCTCGC
The DNA here is from genome assembly GCA_006937965.1 of Callopanchax toddi. Taxonomy (NCBI): domain Eukaryota; kingdom Metazoa; phylum Chordata; class Actinopteri; order Cyprinodontiformes; family Nothobranchiidae; genus Callopanchax; species Callopanchax toddi. Next base: position 227,502 of record SSNR01000482.1, read on the forward strand.
CAAGGATACACGTTAATTTTGGTCAAGAAGTTAATTCAGGACCGACTTTCACGAGTACAAGTACATGGTATCAGTTTTGGTATTGGTGCATCCCTAGTACTCTGAGCCAATAGCAGCTTTTTGATCATGTCTATAACTGATAATGAGATCTCTTGGATTAGAACCTTAACATACGTCCATAAAACTCTCTAAAAACACAAGTTTTATGTTATATTGTTCATTTTGTACTGGAACCAGTTGGATTGACCTTTTGTCTACCTTCAGACTTTAAAACAGACCAGTCTTGTCCTGGGTTTACCTTCAGCAGCTTGTTGCTTGTTAAGAAGTCTGTGGACGGCTTGAGGATGGCCGTCATGGCTTTAGCCAGCTCCTCGTGAACGGTTTTCACGCTGATGGAGGAATAAGGCTCTGGCTTGAACACAAACTGAAGAGAGAAACAGGAAGAGGGAGTTTTGACCAGAAACACACTGGATCAGTGTCAATAAAATGGAACAAAACTGCACCTTGACGTAAGATCTGAGGTAATGCTCAAGGCCCTCCTCGTGGCACTGTGCTACCACATGAACCATCACCCTGAACACAAAGACACAATGAGATAGAGCCAACTAGAAACAGGAAGAGAGAGTTGTAGAAGCGTGAAAACGTACCTGGTAACGTTGACGGCCACGTCCTCGTGTGTCGTCCTGGTCAGGACGCTGAACAGCTGGTTGAGGATGGTGGGCAGGAAGTTGACCATCACGTGACCTTCCATCGCATGAAGACTCTGGGACAGATGGAGGAACGTTAGGAGGTGATGCGTTTAGGTTTAAAGTGAATGAAACTCTTGATACCTTCAGGTATTTAACCAGCCCTCCCTCTGAAGCTTGCTCTGACATCTCCATGCTCTGACAGTGGTGGAAGAAGTTGTGTAAATGTTGATCCTGGAGGAAACATAAAGAGATCGTTTATATTTACCACTCGTGCATGTGAGGAGATCATAGATTCATTAGCTTTTATTCCAAATAGAGTGTGCTGTGTGTTCACCTGAGTGTAAACTGTGGAAACAAGATGTGTTGAGACTGTGAACAGGGCTTTCCCTCCATCGACCCATTTGACCTCCACAGCAGACTGCTGTGAAAACAGATGGACACCAATTAGAACTGGGCAATCACAAAAGAACTACATACATTTGATTGTTCAGTCAAACGTGATCAGGAATGGTCTGTTGACCAAAAAAGTCATAAAACAACGTTGCAGTTTGAGTGATTGTTCCAAAACAGGAAGAATAAAACGAGCCACTCAGATCCAGGATGGTCAGGACCGGCCCAAAGTTACCAAAGGTCCACCAAGAAAATGGCCAGTCCAGCCCAGTCCACATCCAGACCCAAGGTAGGTGCCGTCAGCGTGGACGCAGACACACCTCCTTCACCTGGATACAGGTCCGCGCACAGCAGCACAGCACCTCGAACCGCACGTATTATCGGTGGGGATGCAGAGCTATGTCTGCATCCTTGGATCGAGTTACTGGTGAGGACATTCACTGATTCCTGGGTATTGGTGGGGACATGTCACCTCCATCCATGCCCAATCTACGCCCATGAGGCTGCATCATTTTTTTTTTTTTTTTAACAAAACAACAAAAAACAAAACATAAAACACAAAACATAAGACAGGGGTGCACTTTTTTAGACTGTCACATTAATGTCTTTAAACTGTGTCCATTTAGACCAATTTTGTTCAAAGGCATTCATTTTGAATCGGAGAAGATATGTCACCTTCTCCATTTTGTATATCTCCTCGATTAGGTCCATCCATTGTTCCACCTTCAGCCTTCAAGGCTGCATCATTTTTACAGTTTAAAATTCTGGGCGACTTCAAATGAAGTCTCTGTAGGTTGATCATTGTCATGCTTTCAGTTCCTAACACATTACCCATTCATTACAGGATAGAGATCCACCAGGATTTTCTTTACAAAAAAGATCTGATGGGTTTAAAATGAGTTACATTATTTTTAAACAGACCAAAGACTAATCTTTGACTCTCCCAGCAACACAATGTAGAGTTTATTTAAGGTACAAAGACAGTTGAGTTTGTTTTATTCTGAGTCTCTTTTATAGAGATTAGATTGCTGCTGTAATTAATTGTATAATATATTTGATAACCATCCTTCGTGCATCAGAGCACCAGCCTCAGGGGGACTTCAGAGCTGGGATCACACTGATGTGTTTAACGGATTACATTTTAATGCTAATCCCATTTCAAAGACTTTTAGTAGTGAAGCCTGCTGGACCAGTGGAAGGTCCCAATCTAATCACTGGTAACAAGATTTCTGTCACATAACCTTGAAATGCTTCCAACACAAGGTGGAATTCAGGATACAGTGAGTGAAAGCTTTAATATCAAACCCCTAACGTGAAAACAGAAACATGAAGAATTTTCTTTGGATTTTATAAGGGTCAAAAGTAGAGACTGGTCATCTAATCATCATGATTCATCGTCCAACAAATGAATTATTACATGAATATTTACCATTAATTCCCTGGAGTGAAACCAGAACTATAACCAGAACTTGTAAAAATGTGTAAGAAGTAAAAGTAGAGGAAGGTGTTTATCAATTAAACCAGATGATTTATTGTCCACCCATTTAACAGTCTGAACAAATTATTAGTTAATAATTGGTGTGACTAGATCATGATTGGTTGTCCAACTTGTCTAGACTTTGGTTCAAATTGACCAATTGTCTGATCAATCTGGTTTGTTTAAATCCTCAACCAGTCGATACATTGTCCAACCAATTTATCCTCTGATTAATCATAATGAGACATTATATGTTTGATTTTTAGATATTTGATTGCTGACCATTCTTGAGAATACTAAGTCGAATGCCAAACAAAGAACAGAAAAGAAATGCAGAAAGAAGATAAAAAGAAAAAGATTGTCTCTGTATCCATGTGCACTGATTTCTACAGACTGGCATCAGGCCATAAAAACATCTAAACTGACCAGCCTATAGAAAGAGGTTTATTGATTTGTAGCACTTTGACGACTTTGTAAACAAAGTATTCTTTCAAATAAAAATTTTAACAGAGCTGTATGTCTTTTTTTTATTTTACCTTGTTGTCCTGGGCACTGAGGTACCCAGCAGGGAGATTAGCAGCCACAGGAAGCTGCTGTTCATTCATGATGACTCTGCCTCCATCCTTCAGCAGAGGCAGCCAAGCTGAACCAACTGAGGGCAAAGAGCAAAGACAGCTTTGTAATATTTAAGTAGTATCGCTAATGGAGATGGAAGTTAGTGCTGAGACAGCACCAGAATATAAAATGTTCAATAATCTCAACAATAAAAAAGAATCATACCAACTGGAATCTATGTACACATGGATTAGACAGGGTTTGTTCTTAGTACGGATTATCCATGACAAACATTTATCCACACAAAACTGATCATAGTCCACACAAAATAGGTGCTTGCCCTTATAAAACTAGTGTCCACATAAGAGAGCATCATCCACATTCACATAAATCAGACCCTCATTCTCATAAATCAGACCCTCGTTCTCATAAAACAGACCATTATTCTTATAAAACAGACCCTCGTTCTCATAAAACAGTCCATCATTCTCATAAAACAGACCATTATTCTCATAAAACAGACCTTCGTTCTCATAAAACAGACCATCATTCTCATAAAACAGACCATTATTCTCATAAAACAATCATTCTCATAAAACAGACCATTATTCTCAGAAAACAGTCCATCATTCTCATAAAACAATCATTCTCATAAAACAGACCATCATTCTCATAAAACAGACCCTTGTTCTCATAAATCAGACCATCATTCTCATAAAACAGACCCTCATTCTCATAAAACAGACCATCGTTCTCATAAAACAGACCCTCATTCTCATAAAACAGACCCTCATTCTCATAAATCAGACCATCATTCTCATAAAACAGACCCTCATTCTCATAAAACAGACCCTCATTCTCATAAAACAGACCATTATTCTCATAAAACAGACCATTATTCTCATAAAACAGACAATCATTCTCATAAAACAGACCCTCATTCTCATAAAACAGACCCTCAATCTCATAAAACAGACCCTCATTCTCATAAATCAGACCCTCATCCTCATAAAACAGACCACCATTCTCATAAAACAGACCCTCGTTCTCATAAAACAATCATTCTCATAAAACAGACCCTCGTTCTCATAAAACAGACCCTCATCCTCATAAAACAGACCATTATTCTCATAAAACAATCATTCTCATAAAACAGACCCTCGTTCTCATAAAACAGACCCTCATTCTCATAAACAGACCCTCAATCTCATAAATCAGACCCTCATCCTCATAAAACAGACCATTATTCTCATAAAACAGACCCTCATTCTCATAAAACAGACCATTATTCTCATAAAACAGACCCTCATTCTCATAAAACAGACCATCATTCTCATAAACAGACCGTTGTTTTCATAAAACAGACCCTCATTGTCATAAAAGAGTCCATCAGTCCACAAAAAATATATAATGGCCCTCGTAAAACAGATCATTGTCCACTTAACAGTGATGATCTTCTGCATTAAACAGACACATGTTACTCTACATTATAGTCAAAGACAAATTAAAAGACGACTAAATCAGGCAGCCTACCAGGAGCGTCCACCATGTCTTTCTTCTTGCTGTTGTTGTCACAGCTGACGTGGTAGAAGCTAAAAAGAAGGTGATGTTTCTCATGTAGCTGAGTAGGCAGCTCTATCTTTATCTGAAGGCAGAAAACAAATTCCTGTAGTTAATTTACTAATAAAAGCAAAATGTGGCGCAGGAACATGAACAATGCTTGGGAATGATTTTAGTAAAAAATAAACTTCAGCATGTGCAATTTTTTAAAGTCTCTTCAATAATGTTTTAAAGTCAGTGAAGAGTACGTTAAAGGTCCCTGACACTGAATACATTCTAATGAACAGAGCAGGAGTCCAAATACCTCATCATAGAAGTCAGGGTTCTGCTGGTGGTGAAGGACGGCTGCGTACGCATGCTTAGTGAACAGAGGTCCTCCTGGACGGCCATAGATACACTGCAGCAAATAACAAAACAAAGTGATGGAACAAAGATATAAATGAGTCCTATGCTCGTTTACTCATCAGGTTTATGATCATCTGAATTAAGTGAACTTGATTTTGTGTTGAGGTACAACAAACAAAAAACTCAAGTTTGTCTTATTCATAAGTCTCATGATTCAAACCCACACTAACATGTTTTTTCTTCACATTTGTGATGAGTAAAGAACTCAAATGTAAATTCAAATGTACCTTCAGCGGCTGAGCGTCATCCTCATCAGAATCCTTAAATTCTATGCAAACAGCAATATTCCTCGCCTGAGAAAGAGAGACAAAGGTGAAATGAATTAAAGCTGCCTCAGGGATAATCCAGTCTACGTAGAGATTGAGGTCCATGAACCCCTCTGGGCCAGTGCCTTCACACCTAGATGTGACCAGAACACATACGTACACTACTAAATATAATACAGGAATGAACTGAAAACACATCAGATCTCAATTGTAAAATAATCCACATGGATCGGCGCTGGACTGCCGGTGATCCGATGGTACCTTTGGGCCAGTTTGGGGCGCTCATGCAGCTCGCTATCCGAGTGGCTCGTTTTAATCAGCACTTCCTTGTTGCTGCACAAGCTCGTATGGCCATGGGTGTGTTCGCGAGCTTACAGCGCTTCAGTCAACAGCGGTATCCGTCCAAACCGAACATCAGCTGTAAGTGCTCGTGGTGGGAGCCATGACCGGAAACGCCAGGGCCGAATTACGGTCCCACTGTAATACCGTACACCGCCGGAAAATGTGGAGGAAGTTTGACGGTATCAAAATTTGGATACCGCCCAAGCCTAGCGGGAACTCTAAATGGTTCTTAGTAGTTTCTATGACCCCCACCAGCTTGTAGCATCCTGACAACATCGTATGAGATTAGGGAAAGTGTTGGGTGGGTAGAGCTGGGTGCTGTCATACGGATATGATACTGACCAGTTAAAAACTCTGTTATCAGAATGTTGATTTGATAATTGAGATTGGATCGGACATTCATGATTTTAAGATGATTTAATTATGTTATATGATAAACAGTCTACACTTGTAAAGCACTTTATCAAGTCCAAGGACTCCCAAAGTGCCTCACACCACATTCAGTCATTCACTCACTGATGACAGTGATCTACATTACAGCTGCCCTGGACTGACAAAAGCTGGAGTACTCTGCACCACAAGGTTGCTCCGATCACCAAGGTGGGTGAACTGTCACAACGACAAAGTAACCCAGTCGGAGCTGGGATCAAACCAATGACCAGACTCTACCTACTGGGCTACATACCGCCATAAAAGTGTATACAATTCCTATAAAAGTGACCAAGCAGCTGGATGTAAAAAGAGGAGAGGATGGTTTCCCACATGGAGCTAACCCACTTTTAAAATAATAAAAACCCAGTCTGCATTAAAGCATTAAAGAAAAGCTGCTGTTTGGCTCAAACATATATAATTCTCTCTAGCTCTGCTGCTAACAATCTGAGAGACTGAACAGGAACACGAAATGAGGAATTCTTACCAAACAAAAGCATCAGTTTCCAACAAAGAACTTGTGATGTGGAAGGATATTTTAAGTTTCTAGAAGGTTGTACATCTTGGTTATGCGTACCTTTGCAAAAGATTTCTGCCCGTCGTACTTGAGATGTGTTGGGTAGACGTAGAGGTGGTTTTTATAGATGGTGAAAGGTTGGGCGCACTTAGCAATGCAGGGCACAAACTCCTCCACTTCCAGGAGAGCGCTGCTACACCCGTTTTGTTCAAAGTTCCTCACAGGGATGTAAGAGGAAGTGACACAGTCTGCAAGCAGCAAAGAGAAGGTACAGATCAAAGTCTAGTCCTTATAGGATGATGGTTAGAAGTACTTCTGTAAATATCTGAGTAGTTTACTGGTTCCATCTGGTGCCATGTTATCAATGGTTACATCTAAGTTTCCTAAAAGCACAGGGAGTTTGGACATTTTCTCTGGCCTGCAGGGGAAACGAAGGAAAAACAAATCATTTACAAATTTATCAAAATTTAGAAAAAGAGAGCAGACGGTGAAAACAACACGTACTTCCTGAAGTCGGTGAGCAGTTTGAACATGTCCTCGTCTGACAGTTTGCTGCTGTCCTGTCTGTACAGAGCTGAGAAACGAGCGTTTTTATCCAGAGTTCCTGACGCGTCTTTGAACACCGGCCTACAGAGACAAGAACACATTAACCAGTGTTTAAGTTTAAGACCAACCCCAGGATGAAGTCTTTTTCTTTAAAGGTTCTGCTCAGACTGTGGACCAGATCTGAATCCCAATGTAGCATCATGATCCAGAAATAAAGATCCTCTAAGTTTCTAAAAGATGATTTCCTTTTATGACTTTTTAGGGATAGAACAGTAGAAAAACTAACTGATTTGTTTGTGTCAATAAAGTCAATCTGCTTCGTTGTTACATCAAATTTCTCAAACATTTGAGGATATTTAATATCTAGAGACTAAAGTATTTGTATTAGAATTTTCTTTCTCCAACTTTAATATTTAATGCTCAGCAGTCCATGTGTTTCCCTACAGAATCATTTTTAGGAATATTCTTTTATATTAATGAGTATTGTAGCAACAGCCCGCTAGCTTGGCAACAGAGCTAGGTAATGGTGGAATGCTATGCTAGCTCTGCCAATGGGTAGCAAATCCATCAGTTAGCACTTGTAAGCTTCCACAAACATTTAACATAAAAATAGATCAGCTAATTATGAAGCTTCAACCAGGAATTAGCTTAACAGCAATGGCTACAAAATTGGAGAGAATTAGCTACGCTAGCGACATCAAAGGTAACAAGTGCCTCTAAACTTCCAAAACCTTTTATCATAAAATATATCACGCTTTATTTGTTGAACTCTAAAAATAATACCAGTACAGGAGCTAACTTAGCTAACAGTAGCCTTAACATGTAGCTTACTATCATCAAACGAGCTAATATACCAAACTGACTGGGAAACAAGGCAGAAGGATGGCGTTTAGTCAAACTATTTACTACAGTTTAATTTATTTATGGTTTCTTTTGTGGAATATTTTGCTGAACTCTTAGAAACGGGTCATAAAATAGTTTACCCCTTTAAAGGGCGCCAATTGAAATACTTAGAAATGTTAAATTTGAACAGTTTTTGAGCATATAAGACTTGGTCAAGTGAACGTAAGTTGACTCTGTACCTTGCAGCCCAGGCTAACGGCATCCTGAACTGTCCCAGTCTGCTGCAAGCTGTCCTGGCATTCTTCAACACTTTCTGAGACATCTAAATAAGAACATATTTGATAAATGTATAATCTAACAATGCTAGATGGACATAATGGCTTTATTTCCACACCTTGGTCGAGTCTGAGCTCTTCATGTAGGGTTCAGTGCAGTGGGTGATCCCTCCTTGAAGGACTTTCTCAATTCGAGCTACCAGAAAGATCTCTGGATGGGGGCAAGTAACTGAGAAGACCCCCTGCGTGGGATAATGAAGAGCCCGCTCTGGGCACTCCAGGGAACCATCGCCGATGATTTGTGAATCTGACACGGTACCGTGAGCAGATGTCATGTGTCGGACTAACGGGTGGTTGAGATCCACGTGGAAGTCAGCTGAGATCTTCCTACTGTTCTGGACATCAAAGAGGGACAGGATCACGTAGAAGGGCTCGACCTTTGATGAAAAATAAAAAGGGAGGGAAAATTTAAGTCATAAAGATTAGGTCTACACACATGACCCAGGTAAACTCTCTACAACCAACTTAACTTAAAAGGATGTGTCTGGATTGGAACAAATTAGGAAAACCTTCATTTTGAAGGAAATGATGACTCTGTTGCACACTAAGTATTCACCAATCACCAACCTCACTACGTATGTCTGCAAACAATAGACAAATAATCCGACTATGTATACCCATGACCACTCCAGTGCCCCTCCATGGACAACTCTAAGACCCTTTAAGGACCATCCATAGTCTGGCTGATTTTTAATCATCATCCAGTGTGAAGCAGGCTTTAGATGGGAAGAATAAGAAAACAAAACGTAGAGTATACATTCTCTCTAATGCACGTCTCACTTTCCATCAGGAGCAAACGTACCATTGACGATACAGCTTCCTGTTCTCTCTTTCCTCTATGCATTTCCATTACACAAAACCATTTATCCCTGTTTAGTGAGTGTGCCTGAGCAGCCAGAGAGCTAATAGCTGTGGTTTCCCAGCTGAGTATCAAGTGTTTGACGTATATGGAAAGCTTAGGAAGCCTCGAGCTGGAGCTTACAGTACTGTATGCCTGGTGTGAGGCCATTTCTACATTGGGTCAGCCAAGTTGATCATCTGAACTATCTATGATCTTCTTAAGTGATTTAAACCTCCCTGTGTTTGGGGAATTGACATTTTCCAGGATTATACTCTGTGCATGGCACTAAAGTGTCTTTTCTCGGAATCCGATCCCTAAATCGTACATTAGTCATTGGCCCGTCCTCGTTTTCTGCGACGCAGCCCTGCAGGTTGAACAGCAAGCTGTGGCAGCTGACCAGAACCCTCTTCCCAAACTTCTCTTCAAACGGACGCACGTCTGGCTCGATGCCAGTGAAGTCCAGCTTCTGTGAAAACAGGAAACAAGTCAAGTCAGCATCGTGCTACCCAGAAACAAACAAATACACGCTCAGAATGCTGAAACTGCAGATTTGATCACCTGTGTGTCAGGATCCAAAGTAAACAGCTTGAGCCTCGCCTCGCTCCTCATTTTAGATTCGATGTCTCTGGCAGTCTGTTAGAAACAAGTGGACGTGAGCAAATTACAATAATAAAAACAAGATACAACCAAGAAGCATCAAGTCAGGAGGTTAGACGCTGAGGAATTTTGACAAGGAACTATGATCCATTTTGATTTTATTTATATAATTTGTAATACAGAAAACCTAACCCTAATCAATCCATCCATTACCGAGGTCGGGTTGTGGGGGCAGCAGCCTGAGCAGAGAGGCCCAGACTTCCCTCTCTTCGGCCAGTTCCCCCGGGGGGGATCCTAAAGTGCTCCCAGGTCAGCCGAGAAACATAGTCCCTCCGGTGTGTCCTGGGTCTCCCTTTAGGTCTCCTAACAGTTGGATGTGCCAGGAACACCTCCTGTTCCTGGTCACACCAGGCGACCAGATGCCCGAGCCACCTGAACTGGCTCCTCTCAATGTGAAGGAGCAGCAGATATACTCCGATCCCCTCCCAGATGACCGAGCTCCTCACCCTATCTCTAAGGGAAAGCCCAGACACCCTGTGGAGGAAACTCGTTTCAGCCGCTTGTATCCGCGATCTCGTTCTTTTGGTCCAATCCAATAATGTTTCATTTTTAGGGCTGTTTGTTTAGACAAGTCATGGCTGCACGATATATTGATAATTTCTTATTATCGCGATATCAATGTGTACATTATCAGTATTGATGTACATGGATGAAATAAGTTGTAGACTATTATATTCTAAGTACAGACAGCTTGGCCTGTCGTCTAAACTACGTGGAATTTGGATGAAAAGACATCCTGATTGAAAAGTAGAAAAGCCTGAACTTGAAGATCTTTGTTGAAGCTAAAGTTGGACCACGTCTAACAGGTCAGGTAAAGCCTCAACCTCTTCTGTTTGGCTATAATTGAAAGTGCCAAACTGGTTACACAAAGCCTAACTTTATTGTCATTATTAGGGTTAATTATGGGATTTACCCAAACAGCATTTCTGAAAAGAAATGCAACTTTTTCTAGTTGCTAATTGCTTTTTTAGGTTGCCTTCTCTCTGGTTTTTGGTACAGTGAAAGCTGTGAAACATAACTAGTACATCTCAACTGTGGTTAAGAAAATCAAAACAATATGCTAGTGTAGCTGCAGAGTCTGTAAGGAATCGTCAACTTCTGACAACGTTCTCTGATAAAAACACCGTAAATCCCAGAAAAGAATCAAAGCGTTTGTTTTCTAGACGCCACGTTAAGCTGCTGCACTTCCACTCAGCACAAGTATTACATTTGGAGACCAAATAGTTGAGCCAGATGTGCACAAAGTGGAAAATGTGGTGGCAGGAAATCCAGACGTTTGTCTTTTTGGCTCCAGTTACAGTTAGGACCAGTTCCACGGGACTTCCTGCCTATCTGATATCCAAAGTAACACTTTGGTTCGTCGAGCAGCAGAAACTGAGGGATGAAAGATGAAGGAATGGCCGACCTGAAAGGTGTCCTGAAAGCTTCCAGACGACAGGTCTGCTTTTCCCTGCTCCTCGTCTGTTAGAGAGATCAACAGCTCTGTTATACATGATGAAGAGGAAAAAGCTCAAACAGAACCTAAAGGAAGAGCTCACCGTCATTGAGGTCTCCATTCCTCTTCTCCTGCATGGCCTGCTCGAAGCTGCTGTGGAGGATCTTGTTGAGGGTGTTGATCCACTCCTCCATCTCCGCCTCGCTGTCGGCAGCCAGCAGGAACGTGCTCTTGTCCTGCATCTTCAGCTCGAAGGCAAACCGACGCACTTTACTGTTCTGAAAAACATCAAGAACACACCAATCAGCTCATTAAAGTCCTTTAAGAAGGTCTTCAATAAACCATTCGTGCATAAAGACCTTACTTGGACAACCCCCATGCACGAGTCAAGGAAGATGGTTCCTTTGGGCTCTTTGGAGGTGTTTTCATCTTTGTAGAAGTTGAGGTTGTAGGAACCATCACCCAGCTGGGCAAGATGAAAGTACCTCCTCTTGAAGGACTAGAACATAAAAATAGAACATGTGAATGACTCTAGTGTCCTCTTCTATAAATAAAGCAGAAGTAGGGCGTGGGAAAGCTCATGGGTAAAATCAAACATTATCCAGAGCAAAGCCCCATAGGATTTACATACACACTATGACTTTCCTTTTAGTGTATCCCAGAAGTCAACACAGTCCTTACAGGTTCAGCACTTTGACCATTTCATCTGAGGTTGTAAACTTAAAATACTACTTTTCTTAAGTCGTAAGTTTTGGACATTAAGAAAGACTGAGCCTACTTCTACTTTCTAGTATTGCTAATGCTAACAATGCTACATTAGCATAAACCAAAACATGAACGGTTTGTTGAAATAGGGTCTATACTGAGGCTAGATGTTAAATATAGTGGTCTACACACTGTAGAGCTGTCCAGAAAACGCGTTTTATCAACATGTTATTCTTGGGCCGCAAGAGTGGTCACAGCTCTTTGAAAACTTATAGAAAAACATGTAATTACCATCGTTAGTCCCCGTAATACTGATGTTAAATTTAATTACACGTGTAACACTTCACTGAAACATAGCACGCCCTTCAACATTCAGACATTATAAATCAATATCATCCAGAACAAGATGTGTTTGATTTTGACTGAATATACTAACAACTATGGTTTTAAACTAATTTTACTTCTCTAGTCCTGCAGCTCAGACAGAGCAGCTCAAGCATCTAGAAAATGATCAGCAGCCAATCAGAACACCACTTAGCTGTTAGCGTTAGCATGCTCTGTTAGCTCAGGAAGCAATGCATTATGGTCCATTTCCACCACTGTAGTGAACAACGTATGTTCACTGCTTTTGTTGTACCATTTGATGAGTTTCTAGGACCCTATCACTTAGAACATCCCACTATATAGAGCCCTACATAGTGAACGTAGGATCCTTACACCATCACTACGCTCAGATTCAAGCCCCTTCAAGCAGCCCTAAGCTGTAACACCATCCCTTATGTTGTCATAGGTTTGACCCATAGCAGGTAGTTAATGGATGTAACACTAGTTCTATGTACCGGACTGAATTATTTAGTTAGCAGCTACTGACTGCAGGACAATATTTCACTGGCTTGTTTTAATGGATAATACCCTGTTGAAAAAACATTTTATACTTTAAGTTATAATGCATCATTACTTGAAATCCTAACAGAATTGTTTCATGGACTCAGTAGGTCTAAATCCTCATTAGTGATGGGATTTATGGATCTTTGAAGGAAGCCATTCACCTCAAAGAGCCGTTCAAAAAACTGGCTCTTTTATGGGATTTTTTTTGCAATATTTTGAAAGAGAAATGTCAAGTGGAACTATGTTTGGGGACACTTTTTGCTGCAACACCTTCGTGTGCATCGCTAATTATCTTCCCCGATAGAACTGATGGCTTCATGTTGCTATGCTCACTGATGTTGTTTTAAATAAAAAGCCAGTGTAGTTTAATATTACCTCCTGGCCTCAAACATCACAGTTAATACAAAAAAAATGAACGGTTCTTTACAAGGACTCGGTTCTCCTAGTTCACAGTGAGGAGCCGGTCAAAAGAGTCGACTCGTTCATGAACTTCACATCACTACTTGAGATCAGAAACTCAACATGTTTAGCTGAGAGGTGTAACATCAGCTCCAGTTAACTCACCCTCATGGTAACACTGATTGCACTGTTCATGTTTCCTTTGTACAGCCAGCCGTGCTTGGACACGCCTCCTTTCTGAGACCCGAGAGAAGTCGCGTCCTGGAAGAAGACGAGGGAACGCACAGTGTCAAGCTTCTTAAAATGTACCCAAATAAAAACAACAAAGAGGAATGAGGAATAGAATCAGTGTTACAAATCATACACATTTAACTGTGACCAAAGCTAGCTAGCATAGTATAGTTTTAAAGGGATATTTGGGTCAGAGGACTACTTCCTGTTTCTAGAGACCCCACCCACTTTGAGTGATGTCACCAGTGGGCGTGGTCTTCACTGTAGACCTAACACAAATGATAAAATCCAGACTTGTAAACTAAAAAAAGAGTGATATTAAAGAAATTTTGACAAATGCGAATAAATAAATCCTCTTAGAATCGATGTTATGAACTAGACGTTCTCACAGCAGCAGCAGAAGGTGATGAAGGTAAAGAGAACAGAGGATTCTAGTAGCTTTACCTCATCTTTTTCTGTATCTTCATCAACCTCAAACACGTGGGGAGCTAGCTTCTCAGGTCTCAGCACCTTACTGAAAGAACAAGCATCAGACACTGACATGACTCGTGTTAATGAGAATTCACCAACAGGAAGAGTTATTAGCATTAATCCCTCTCAAGCTGAATGTGAACTCCTAGATCGGCTGTGAATCAGGTTGCTGCTGATCTATTTTGTGTTTCACTCCTCCTGAGCAGCTGATCTTATCAGACTCATGCATCCAGTAAGACTTCCTTCCTTAGGCCTGGAGCTGCCAGCTGTTTGTCAAACCGAAGACCGTGTGTTTGACCTTTGAACCCTACAAGACCCAGAATCCTCTGGGGAACTGCTAGCATAAATAGCATCAAGGACAAGGGCGAGGTTGGTCTTTAACTGTAAAATGTTTTAAACATCACACTCAACGTCTGTGAAACTCATTCCCGTTTTCAAGGAAAGCACTTAGCTCAAGGACACAAGATGCATTGTGGGATTTCCCTCCTTGTTTTATTAATATCAGTGAAGAGTACTTTAAGAATGGAGCTGTAGGAAAACACAGGAAGTGTTGTATTGTTACTGAAGAGGAGCTGAGACGCCTTAGACGGGTTCAGGAGGTCAGAAAACCTTATTACTGATCACTTACATTAATAGGGTGATTATATGACTTTACATCAAATCAGATACGCAGACAAACACACTTTGACTTGTGATCAGCTTAGCAACATTTCGAGGTGGGGATTTAAAATGTTTGATTTGTGATTTGGATTTCCTTTGAACAAGTGCAACAATGGCCAAAGGTTCTGAGATACAAGTGTTTTATAAAGTTTCAGTGGTTTTAGATCTTCTGTCAGATGTTTCTATGGTTACTAATAAAGATGCACCAATAGGAGCAGATACCAGACCTTTGCAGTTCACCCTGACATGATGTTAACCCACTTCGAGTTCAAGTCCATCATCAATGCTCAGCGTTTGCCAGAATTTGTAGGTTTTTGTTGTCCGCCTGCCTCTGAAGGATTGACCTAACATCCTCAATGGGTTTAAGGTCTGGAGAGTTTCCTGGACCTGAACTCCACATGTTGATGTTTAGTTCCCTGACCCACTTAGGTCTGACGCTCCGTCATGCTGGAAAAGACATTGTTCATCGTCCAACTGTTGTTGGATGGTTAGAGGAGTTCCTCTGGGAGGATGTTTCGGTACCATTCTTTATTTATGGCTGATCTGAGAAGCCACTGTTAGCAGGACACAGAACTGATGATGAAGCTCATTTTTCTTCTTTAGACAATTATTTTTCCAGATGCTCCAAACAATCAGAAGGAAGATTCATTCGAGTCCTCAGCAGTCCAAATAAATAGACCTTTAGCAGAACACCAAGGCTACTTCACACCAGGTGCGGTTGCAGTTGCAAAAAAGCGTTGAGTCCAAACAGAGTCTGCACACCGCTCCGGGACGTTTGCGGAGCAAAGTTAGCTTTCTGCAACAAGTCTATTTTTTTAATGCATCCGGTATTTTTCAAAATAAAACCAATGTTTCTTTTCCCCCATCCTTTTCTTTTATTATTAATGACAGGGAAATCATTTCACATTGTATGAGAGTTCATTTTAATTGTACAATTATTCATTAGAAATAAGTGGGGCTTTTGTATGAGGGGCAACCAGGGACATTATTCCAAGTTACCTCTCATGCACGCATGTGAAAACCTCTCATACATACAAGTGAAAACAAAACCTCTCATACACACTAGTCAAAACCTCTTATACACACATGTGAAAACCTCTCATACACACATGTGAAAACCTCTCATACACACTAGTGAAAACAAAACCTCTCATACACACTAGTGAAAACAAAACCTCTCATACACACATGTGAAAAC
>SSNR01000482.1:246822-274891 GCA_006937965.1 Callopanchax toddi
GTGTTTATGAGAGGTTTTCACTAGTGTGTATGAGAGGTTTTCACTAGTGTGTATGAGAGGTTTTCACTAGTGTGTATGAGAGGTTTTCACTAGTGTGTATGAGAGGTTTTCTCATGTGTGTATGAGAGGTTTTCTCATGTGTGTATAAGAGGTTTTCACATGTGTGTATAAGAGGTTTTCACATGTGTGTATAAGAGGTTTTCACATGTGTGTATAAGAGGTTTTCACGTGTGTGTATAAGAGGTTTTCACATGTGTATATGGAATAATGTCCCTGGTGGCACCTCATACTTTTGTTCTCCCTTCTGCTTATTCACATAGTTGTTATCGCGTAAACTTGCATGAACCACCGAGATTTAGTGCTCTCACAGGAGCAAAGTACCGGAGACATTCGATAACAAAGCAGCAGCCGATGTGGGGTACATTCTTGCACGATAAGCGCATCCATTATGAAGTCTGCATCAGTCTATCCCAGGTGGTTTTCAGCTCAGAAGCATTTTTCATTCATTCCTGACTTGCTAACAATCAGTTTGTTTCCATTTCTGTCTGTTTGTCTTAATGGTTTCAAACATAAAGTATCAGTTTAGCAGAACATTACACCACAACATGCCTTCAGAAGACACACACTCACTTTGGAAGCTGGCGGAAGTCTCCAGAATACTCCTCATACTTGTAGCTGACCACATGCCAGTCAGACTTGTAGGTTTTGATGCACTGAAGAGACAGAAGGTGGAAAAAGGGTTAGGAGTTTTATCCTTAGAGGATACTAAAACCTGCTAATACCAATGGATGCTAACAATGTGAAACAGAAAGCGCAGTAAAATGATAAATTAAAAACTAGACTTTCAAACCAAGTCTGAGATGTTTCCTTCCTGTTTTGGTTTGATCTACGTTAGGATTTAAGGTGGTATGAGGTGTTTTAAGGCAGACCCAGGACATGGTTAACAACATGTTCTGACTCATTTAGAACAGTGATTCTCAGCTGGTGGATCATGACCCAAAAACGGGTCGCAGAACTTTGCCTGGACTAAAAAATGTTGATAGAAAAAAAAGTAATGTCATCTGTCAACATTTGCTTTATATTAAATGCAGCTGATTGAAGGTAAAGAGGTATAGTTCCCTCTCTAGCGCCACCACTGGGTGGTTGTTAAGGTTGATCATTAAACTTGTGTGCTTGTGATGACAAACTGTGATATTCTACTCTATTAGGAGATACAGAGATATGGAACATGATTTTTTCAACACCCCCTGCTCCCTTCCCCCTCGTTTTCTACTTTATCTGCAAACGGTAGCGCTGGAATTTGTGCGTCACCACAGTCGATCTGTTCCTCTCTGTTTATGTGTTGATCTTTGGAAAGATTGTACTGAAACATACATTTCATTGTATCAGGGTGCTGGTTCAATGACAATAAAGTTGATTGATTGATTGATTGATTGGTTATACCACCTATTATCATTTATTTGAATAAATTCAAGTAGTTTTCCTCAGTTTGGGTGATAATTTCTTATTATGGGTCCCAGAGCCAGACCAGCTGATCCAGACGTTTTTAGTGGAGACAGAGCATGTTTTATAGCAGCCATCTCTTCAGCTGATTGTGAAAAGGAGAATTCACTAAACAAAGTGAGTTGGATCATACGCTGATGGAGGAACTAGAGTGAATCTAAGGGGCTCAGCTCTAATACTGATGGTTCATTCCTGCTGGAAGCAAGTAGCTTTAAAAAAGATGCAAAACGACCAACTATCATTTTATTTTATTCTTTTTTTTTATTAACAAACTATGGTAGATGTTCCTCCATAATATTTTCTTTTTGGACTGGTAAAGGATTTTTAACCTAGTCCATTTTATTGTCACTAAATCACAAAAAATCTAAGACAGAACTAGAGGTGGGATTTGATGTTTTTGTCAATATCAGTGCTATTGTTGATTCTTCCTATAAATCAATTCCTTAACAATTCCCGAGTTTGTTAAGTGGCAAAAAACATTCTACACTCTTCTGCACCATGAGCAACAAGGGTACGATTTGTCGGGGTGGGTGGATGGGGGGGATTTACCCCCCTCTGGTCATTATTCTTTCACCCCTAGGGGGGATAGGTTTCTATGGACCTCTCACTGGTCCAATAGAGCATTATCCCAGTTTTTGTTCGTCAATCTACTCCCTGCAATCAGAAGTGCAGCGCGAACAGGGGAGCGGACGTGACGTGGTGCAGCTCTGTGCGGTCCGGACAGAACTGGATGGAACCGGCACTGCGTCCAGACCCGACCTGCTGCAGCGCATTCACCCCCCTGAGTCGTCTCAAAGTATGCAATTTGTGAAAAAAGCAGAGAGAGGGATCCAGTGGTCGTCGTGAGTTTGCCTTTGGGGGTTGGGGTGAAGACGCTGCAGCGGTTGAAGTACGGACCCAATGCTAAGTCCATCTGCGATGCTAAATTTGGATAAAACTGGAAACAGGAGAATTGTTTAAGAAGGTGGAGGTGAACAGTTTTGATTCTGGTTCTAAGTGAATCAGTTCTCAATTCCCACCCTAGAAGAAATCAAATATAACCCCAAGTCCACCTGACGGTCCTGCTTCATGTAAAACCTCCTTTAGCATCAGTAGTTGTTTCCTGTCTGACTTTATCGTTTCTCATGTGTTCCTGAGGGGTTCTGGTCCACTCTTCATCAGTTCATGGAGTTCTCTTCAGGTCCAACCACAGCGTTTCAGTCAGGTTCAGGTCTGGACTCTGACTGGACCATAGCAGAACCTTGATTCTCTTCTCTTCCAGTGGTTCTGTTGAAGATCTGTCACTGTGTTACCATGGTTCTGTTTTATCCAATCAGCTGTCAGACAGATGGACTCTAGAAGACTCTGGTCTACAGAGGAGTTCATGGTGGACTCAGGGACTGCTGGGAGCCCAAACC
Source organism: Callopanchax toddi (assembly GCA_006937965.1). Taxonomy (NCBI): domain Eukaryota; kingdom Metazoa; phylum Chordata; class Actinopteri; order Cyprinodontiformes; family Nothobranchiidae; genus Callopanchax; species Callopanchax toddi. The sequence continues at coordinate 249,723 of SSNR01000482.1, forward strand.
ATCAACCCTCCTCCACCGTGCTGACAGCTGATTCGAGTTATAGGGTTTATCTCCAACAAGGAGCAGTGCATTATGGGTAAACACCTCTACTTTGGTCTCATCAGTGACTCTTCCTCTGCCCTAAAGACATTTTACACCTAATGCTTCTTAGACCAAAGCTATGAGAGTTTCATGTTTCTTTATATTTTGTACTGAGCTCAGACATGTGTTTGAGTTTTGGTCAAATCATTTAAAAAGCTGAGAGATGGAAACATCCCGTCTGTGTCAGAGAGCACAGCTGCTCCAGATGTGATGATGTAACTGTTGGCTTCACCTGTGGTCTGCATACGGCCCTGAGAGGACATCNCATAGACTTGTTGCAGAAAGATAACTTTGCTCCGCCACCACACCACAGCCAGTGTGAAGACTCTGATTGGACTCAATGTTTTTTCATCCTTGCAGAGTCCGCACCACAACCGCATCCAGTGTGAAGTAGCCTTAAGTATGTTTTCCAACTGTCAACACTCCTGCAAATGTTTTTCTTCTTAAATACACATAGCAGCTTTTCAACGTTTTATTAAGAAAACACAGACAGATGGTGATGTCTGCTGTCATGGGAAGAAAATGTTTTATTTGTTGTAGCAATGCTTCCATGCTATCATTGGAAGGCCAGATTAGTCACCTTTACTATCAGGTAAAACTTATCCATGCACTGAGATTCACAATCTTTATGTTTTTCAGCTAAGTTTATTAAAAAATGTGTTTTTACATTTTTCCTTGAGACAGTTGTCACTATATTTAACCTTGTACTTATTTAGTTATGCATACCTGTGAAAACAGAAGCTATTAATTGTATCCTGAGACAAACAGGATAGGATTAACTGTTCCTTTGGGTTGTTTTTAAGACTCTGCTCTTTTTAAAGCTATTTCAGGTCAGTCATTGTCCTTAATTAGTCCAGATGCTGATTTCAAAAATTACACTTCACATAACCTCTATGGCATGTCTAACTTTAGTCACATAGAAGACACTGAAATTCAGGCTGATCTACTTTGAGTTCAAGACATCTTTTCATTTTCCAACCAAACTTCCATGTAGTTTAGACGACTGGTAAAGTTGTTGAAGATATAGGGTGTTTGGTAGCCAGATTGCAGAACTAGTCATTGTTGTATGCATGTTTTAAATGTTAAACTAAATTAAATGTCATTTATATTAAAGTTAAGATTAGCTCTGAGTAGCTGTTAGCTTGAGTCCCCAATGAAAATGTCTCTGACTCTCCAAACCTGACCACCCTGACAGCTGTCTACAGGTAATACACTGACGGATCATACCTACAGTTACACTACAAATGTCTCGACTAAAGTTTCTGCCTTCCTCCAGTCTGAACTCTTCCCCATCAAGTCTTATTAGACCGCTACAGTCCGACTGAGGAGAGAAGGACTCTAGGGCTGAGAGGCTAAAGGCCCTCAGGCCGTGAAGCTCGTTGGGACGGTGATTCTGTTGAGTTACTGGACACTTCATCTGATGTCGCTGACATCAAGTGATATAGATGACTACTAAACCAACAAAGAGGGGTAGAAAGCAGTGGCACGATGACCTCGTTTTGTCAGAAATCTCATCTTCGTACGCTGACGAGGTCACTGGACTTCTGTCATCATTTGACCAAAACACTTTGTATTTTTTGTATTTTTTTTCCTCTTGTCACTATCCTTCATCCAACACAATTCATATCTGAGTAAGGGATTTCAGGCCCTATAGAGAAGTGTGTGTTTTTAGGACCTTAAATTTAAAAAATTCACATTTTAAAAACGTGAATAGACTTGAAAAACAAAATCTACAAATCTTTTTAGAGAAAGTTGATATATTTTGCCTAAAAATAATTTATTTTCTCAAAATAAACTAGAGCTTTGTGATGCTAAGAGAGACGCTTTTAATGTCTTTAGAAAATGTATAAACTATAGCAGACTGAAAACAACCTGGACAAAGGGATTTTAGGTGGTTTTCTATTAGTTATGTATCTACTGACACTGGAATGTGACAAAACTATGCCTTTAAAACCCAAACACTGAAAATAAATACACACACTATCTCACTCTGCTCTATATGAAGGTGCATCTGGTAAAAGTTAGTGTACAACTAAGCTCTATCTCCTCCCAGTCATCAAATCTCTACTGGTACATATTAATGTAGCACACCCAAACATCACCCTCCGCTCTCTCAGCCCTACAATGTGAAACATATGGCAGGTTAGATGGATGCAGGGACTGGGCCAGACCAGACTCACTGAGTTCTGGTTAGAAATGGTCACGTACCGCAGACAGCCTTAATGAAAACCACCAATCATCCAGTGATTGTGAAATCATCTGGAGGCAGTGGGTTGGATTTCCCAGCTCATTCTACTTCAGTGCTGGAGTGTATAAATGTGTGACGATACAGATAGATGGGTCCACCATAGAGATAGATACAGATAGATGGGTCCACCATAGAGATAGATACAGATAGATGGGTCCACCATAGAGATAGATACAGATTGATGGGTCCACCATAGAGATAGATACAGATTGATGGGTCCACCATAGAGATAGATACAGATTGATGGGTCCACCATAGAGATAGATACAGATTGATGGGTCCACCATAGAGATAGATACAGATNGAGGGAACCGTGATGTAATGAACTCTCACTGTCAGGAAACACGAAGAACTTAGAGCAGTTCATGTCACAGGTCAGAGTTCATCTGAGCTACAGTTACAACGCTGAGTTAGACATCAGAGTCCTGATCAGAGGTCAGACGTCTACAGCTTTAGCATCACTTTATCGGTTCCCTGTAGATCCACAAATTATTTGAAAGTTTTTATTCTAACTTCTAAACTCCATCTTGTATCAGAGATCTTCTCGTTCCAGATGTCTCCAGCAGAACATCTGGCTCTCAGGCTGCAGGTTTACTTGTGTAGTAGTAAAAGTAGTTGTTATTTGGCAGTAGTATACACGCTGCGAATCCTCACGTCTGGTTCGGTAAAGTTCTGTTCGGAATGCCTGATCAATTTCCAAAGCGTTAGCATGTTTAGCTTAGCCGCTAACGTTTTGCTAACAGAAAATAGTGACAACAGAAGAAACCAGCAGAGCTGATAAAAGCTTCTATGTCAACCTCTACTTCAGAATAAGGCAGAGGCTTAAAGAGAGTATGGCAAGCTGTTCTATCATATAATCGAATGAACTTTGAATTTTTGTACTTATTTATTAAAGTCATTTTCCCACACAAGGACCCAGCTAGATGAGAAGTTTGGTGTGAAGGTTTATATTTATTTATGTATTTTTTAGGGATGCACCAATACCAATATCATTATCTGCCCGATACAGATATTGGTATAAGGCAGATACCAATACCATGTACTCATACTTGTTAAAGTTAAACTTAACCGATACTAGAACCGATACCAGTTTTGGTATCAGGCTGATACCGATACCATGTACTCATACTCGTTAAAGTTAACCAATACCAGGAACCAATACCAGTATCGATATCGGGCCAATACCGATACCATGTACTCATACTCGTTAAAGTTAACCAATACTAGGAACCGATACCAGTATCGATATTGGGCTGATACCAATACCATGTACTCATACTCGTTAAAGTTAACCAACATCAGTAACTGATACCAGTATCGATATTGGGCTGATACCAATACCATGTACTCATACTCGTTAAAGTTAACCAACATCAGTAACTGATACCAGTATCGATATCGGGCCAATACCGATATCATGTACTCATACTCGTTAAAGTTAACCGATACCAGGAACCGATACCATGTACTTGTACTTGTTAGAGTTAACTGTTACCAGAAACCGATACCATGTACTCGTACTCGTTAAAGTTAACCAATGTCAGTAACCGATACCAGTATCGATATCGGGTCAATACAGATATCATGTACTCGTACTTGTTAAAGTTAACCAATGCCAGTATCGGTATCGGGCCAATACCGATATCATGTACTCATTCTCGTTAAAGTTAACTGATACCAGGAACCGATACCATGTACTCATACTAGTTAAAGTTAACCAATAGCAGTAACTGATACCAGTATCAATATCGGGCCAATACGATATCATATACTCGTACTCGTTAAAGTTAACCAATATCAGTAACCAATACCAGTATCGATATCGGGCCAATACCGATATCATGTACTCATACTCGTTACAGTTAACCAATACCAGGAACCGATACCATGTACTCGTACTTGTTAAAGTTAACCAATACCAGTATTGATATTGGGCCGATCGTATTGGTACTCGGTATCGGCAAGTACTCAGATCCAAGTATTGGTATCGTATCGGATTGACAAACAGTGGTATCAGTGCATCCCTAGTCTTTACTCTATACAACTTTTTTGTAAAAGTCTCAGGTTTAGGCTGCAAACCAATACCAAAGCACACTCAGCTGATTAAATATGGTCACTAACCCTTTAAAGGGTTCAAAGTGAGTTTTCCTTCGTTGACTGCGCTCAGTTGTCCTGAACCTGGACCTGAACTGATCTGGATTTGATGCTTTGAGATGACTCATCTTGTGACCTGGAGCTTTATAAATCAACTGAACTGAATGCAACATCAAAAGTCTTTAGTGGTATCAGATGGACAGACAGATAATGGACAAAGACTTGGGTCCTGGCATGTCTCAGTTTTACCTCCTGGACAAACAGAGAGCGCGCCTCCTTCTCGGCGGTCTCTGGCACAGTGGAGACCAGAGTCCGGCCCTGGCGCCGCAGGGTGGAGATCTGAGGGGAGAAGCAGAAAGCAGGCATGAAAAACACAACACGTCCACTCTGCAGAGGTTTTACACCTCGGCTCTCTTTTGGTCCACATGAATACACAAAACTTTACTGATCCCCGTAGGAAACCTCTCTGAGGACTTCCTCAAAGGAAGGTCAGAGATCCGGGGCAGGAACATGCCGGTTTCCAGGGAAGTTGGAATTAGCATTCAAAAGATTTTACATTTCCAGGGAAGTTGTGATTTTATTAAAATACAGTATGAAGAGACAGAAAAGGGTTAGCTTACTAAACAGACCTGATACAAGAGAACTGTTTCCAGAAACAATCAGCTGGAACCTGGAAAACTCATTCAACCAAAGCCCTAAAGCATCTCCAACACCAGATGTTTTATACAGTTTCCACATTGTGTCTCAATCATATCTAAAAAGACTGACCCAGCACCTCCACCTACTGATTTAGAGGATGCAGACCGATTAGGGTTAGTTCTTGTGTTTTCATTGATAAAAGCTTTGTGTAGATCCCCTTCAAACTGGACCCCTACAGCTCTTCATGAACAACAACCTAATAAAACGAGGCCTGATTCATGATGCTGCTTTGCTCTCAGTTTTCATCAGAAAGGGTTTTCTCTACTTCCCACATCCTTGAGACGCTCTACTGCACCCTGACCAGGGATGTAGAAATTAATCAGATTTCTCTTTCAAATTAGATTCCTAATTATCACAATCACATTCTGCATCATCTTCACCACAGCTAGCAAAGACGTAGATAGGAGGGAGCTGAGCCTGAAACCAAGGCTCTCGATTTACAGATTCCAGTCCTCAGCTAAGGTCACGAGCTCTGGGTAACGACCAAAAGAACCTCTTCTCCTCCACATCAAGAGGAGTCAGCTGAGGTGGTTCATCTGGTCAGGATGCCTCCTGGACCTGAGAACCCTTTGGGTTCCCACACGGGGATCTGATGCAGGTGGCTGGAGAGAAGACGCAATTCCGCATTGCAATCATGCTGTCACTTGGTCTTCTTCTAATCGATGTGGACTTCCTCTCACTATGACAGCATGTTATCATGCATGTTGTGTTTTGAAAAGTCAACAGAAAGAAAAGGACGTTCCTCAGCAGGAGCGCCAAAAAGTAGGTGTATAAACAGCAGCTGCTAAACCAAAGCTACACTCGTCTTCTCGCACTTTTGTTGAGGATTGTTTATTCACTTGGCTTGTTCCACAATGGGAAAGCACACTTCGTTTTTATACAGTTTCATGTTATGCTTAATTAAATTTTATGTTGTTTCTTTGTCTTTGTCTACTTGAGCAATGTAGCTAAAGGTTTTACGTTGAAAAATACCAGACGCACCTCGCCCGCTAGCGTCTCACTTCCTGTCTGGCACACGTAATGTCTTTAACTTGAAGATCTGCTTGCAGCGTCCAGAAACCATAGACTTGTTGCAGAAAGATAACTTTGCTCCGCCACCACACCACAGCCAGTGTGAAGACTCTGATTGGACTCAATGTTTTTTCATCCTTGCAGAGTCCGCACCACAACCGCATCCAGTGTGAAGTAGCCTTAAGTATGTTTTCCAACTGTCAACACTCCTGCAAATGTTTTTCTTCTTAAATACACATAGCAGCTTTTCAACGTTTTATTAAGAAAACACAGACAGATGGTGATGTCTGCTGTCATGGGAAGAAAATGTTTTATTTGTTGTAGCAATGCTTCCATGCTATCATTGGAAGGCCAGATTAGTCACCTTTACTATCAGGTAAAACTTATCCATGCACTGAGATTCACAATCTTTATGTTTTTCAGCTAAGTTTATTAAAAAATGTGTTTTTACATTTTTCCTTGAGACAGTTGTCACTATATTTAACCTTGTACTTATTTAGTTATGCATACCTGTGAAAACAGAAGCTATTAATTGTATCCTGAGACAAACAGGATAGGATTAACTGTTCCTTTGGGTTGTTTTTAAGACTCTGCTCTTTTTAAAGCTATTTCAGGTCAGTCATTGTCCTTAATTAGTCCAGATGCTGATTTCAAAAATTACACTTCACATAACCTCTATGGCATGTCTAACTTTAATCACATAGAAGACACTGAAATTCAGGCTGATCTACTTTGAGTTCAAGACATCTTTTCATTTTCCAACCAAACTTCCATGTAGTTTAGACGACTGGTAAAGTTGTTGAAGATATAGGGTGTTTGGTAGCCAGATTGCAGAACTAGTCATTGTTGTGTGCATGTTTTAAATGTTAAACTAAATTAAATGTCATTTATATTAAAGTTAAGATTAGCTCTGAGTAGCTGTTAGCTTGAGTCCCCAATGAAAATGTCTCTGACTCTCCAAACCTGACCACCCTGACAGCTGTCTACAGGTAATACACTGACTGATCATACCTACAGTTACACTACAAATGTCTCGACTAAAGTTTCTGCCTTCCTCCAGTCTGAACTCTTCCCCATCAAGTCTTATTAGACCGCTACAGTCCGACTGAGGAGAGAAGGACTCTAGGGCTGAGAGGCTAAAGGCCCTCAGGCCGTGAAGCTCGTTGGGACGGTGATTCTGTTGAGTTACTGGACACTTCATCTGATGTCGCTGACATCAAGTGATATAGATGACTACTAAACCAACAAAGAGGGGTAGAAAGCAGTGGCACGATGACCTCGTTTTGTCAGAAATCTCATCTTCGTACGCTGACGAGGTCACTGGACTTCTGTCATCATTTGACCAAAACACTTTGTATTTTTTGTATTTTTTTTCCTCTTGTCACTATCCTTCATCCAACACAATTCATATCTGAGTAAGGGATTTCAGGCCCTATAGAGAAGTGTGTGTTTTTAGGACCTTAAATTTAAAAAATTCACATTTTAAAAACGTGAATAGACTTGAAAAACAAAATCTACAAATCTTTTTAGAGAAAGTTGATATATTTTGCCTAAAAATAATTTATTTTCTCAAAATAAACTAGAGCTTTGTGATGCTAAGAGAGACGCTTTTAATGTCTTTAGAAAATGTATAAACTATAGCAGACTGAAAACAACCTGGACAAAGGGATTTTAGGTGGTTTTCTATTAGTTATGTATCTACTGACACTGGAATGTGACAAAACTATGCCTTTAAAACCCAAACACTGAAAATAAATACACACACTATCTCACTCTGCTCTATATGAAGGTGCATCTGGTAAAAGTTAGTGTACAACTAAGCTCTATCTCCTCCCAGTCATCAAATCTCTACTGGTACATATTAATGTAGCACACCCAAACATCACCCTCCGCTCTCTCAGCCCTACAATGTGAAACATATGGCAGGTTAGATGGATGCAGGGACTGGGCCAGACCAGACTCACTGAGTTCTGGTTAGAAATGGTCACGTACCGCAGACAGCCTTAATGAAAACCACCAATCATCCAGTGATTGTGAAATCATCTGGAGGCAGTGGGTTGGATTTCCCAGCTCATTCTACTTCAGTGCTGGAGTGTATAAATGTGTGACGATACAGATAGATGGGTCCACCATAGAGATAGATACAGATAGATGGGTCCACCATAGAGATAGATACAGATAGATGGGTCCACCATAGAGATAGATACAGATTGATGGGTCCACCATAGAGATAGATACAGATTGATGGGTCCACCATAGAGATACATTAGCCTAATGGATAGATGGTGGGGTCAGAGTGTCACCATAGCTGTCGCATGGAACTGGACACAGGGTCATGGATGGTCAAGGCTCATTGGTGCACATGGGAAGTAGAGTCCAATCCTACATAAACCCTTCTTTAGCTCAAACTGCTTAAAGGACCAAAGGTTTTGGACTATACCAAACATAAGAAAAGAGAAAACACTACAATAGTTTGATGTCAGCAACTTTTTACTAGGGATGTCCCGATCGGATCACATGATCGGACATTGGTTCAGATCACGTGATTTCAGACTCGATCAGAATCGGACGTTACCTCCTGATTCAGACTCAGATATATACTGTATGTATATTCAGTGTATTCTCATTGGTTTCTTCACTCTTCTTTATTCTGTTTTTTAATGTATTATAGAAGTACTGGATCAGGACTCGGTATCGGTAGATGCTCAAAATCAAATGACTCGGACCCGAGGGCAAAAACCCCGATCGGGTCATCCCTACTTTTTTACATGAAGTTGATTGGTTTCTGGTCTAAACTGAATCGGGGGGCCAGTCCTGGACCCCAAGGTATTTTCTTTGTTCATCCATGGCTTTATCAGAGGTCTATAATGCATTAAAATGTGTGTTGTCAGCAGATGATACCAGTATCTTTGCCTCTGAGGAGAATTTGATAGAACTTTTTGATTTGGTTATGACAGAAATGGCTAATTGGTTTGATCTAAAATATTATTAAATTTAAGTAAAACTGAAGGTATGCTGCTTGAAAATGGTGAAATAAACTGTATGGTAGCTTACCAGGAAGTGTGGGGTATCACTTACAAAAACACTACTCACAAAAAGTTGTGTATATTTGGCTCAGTGGTGAAATTGATGGAAAACGTATAAAGTTCTCACTACAGTGATATTATATCATGAGAAGGAGAACGTGTAAGTAGAAGCACGCAATGATTTCCTCATCTAAAACAAAAGAAAGCTAACAGTGGTGGATATACCCCAACAATAAATGTGAATGTCACAATAACATGTCATGTGACCATTAGCTTCAATTACAGCTCGTCAACAATGTCTCGTGGTACAAGGCCCACTGGTCCTCGTCCATGCAGGACGACCACACCACTCAGGTACCCTGACAGGTCATCTAGCTGCAGGTTAATGGTCAGATGTGACACTTTGGTGCCTCTCACCTCCCATAAATGTGCCTGGAGGTGTTTGGCATTTAACATCAGGTTCTGCAGAGCACTGCTCACAATGAGGTGGTCACCAGTGAGGGATGTAGCCAAAGGACGTATAGCTTTCTGTTGACCTCTTCGCCTCAGCTCACCCTTATGCAGCCTCTGAATGTACTGGACAAACAAGGCTAATTGATTTTCTCAACTCGGGGGAGTAAAGGTTCTGTAACCAATGTCTCACAGCAGACCTTCAAAGGTCCAGCAGGGAACCAGGAAATGGTTCAAACCTTGGTAACCATTGTCAGATGTTGGTTAATCCTTTTGATCAAAGCTAATCTACAAGCTCACAGTCACCATCATCAAGCTAAATGTTATCAACACAACAATGTGTTGGTTTAGAAACTCCCAGTGTTGGTTTGGTGTCTTCCTGGGATTTATTGATTGTAATAAAAGTTTTAATGTCTCACTGCGACTCAGAAGAATTCAATAAAAACGGACTAATAACTAACATTAGATCCTCTGTTTGTCCTTGTTTTCTCAAAGTCCTTCCATCTAGACCCAGATCCTGCTGAGACCCACCCTGAGCTGAAACACTCTGGTGTTGATACAGTCTTAAAGCATCAGATTTGCTAATGTTTGCATAGCAGCAGGATAAGTTATGTATACTTTATAGTACAGCAAAGGCAGAATTTATGACAGACTGTGTTAATGATCACAGAGCTCCTATATCACACGTTATAATAGTCAAAATGCAGCAGGAGGGCCAGAATCAACTGTTAGACCATCGTCATCTGGTCACTGATGTCCTCCAATTACATTAAACATTAGACCTAAAATAGGTGACACTCTCTTAAACATTTGGAAAATATTAGCCTGTAAGAGCGCCCAATGAATAAGTTAAAAATAGAATGATGATATAACCAGCCAGAACACTCAAAACCCAAAAGTTTGTTCAAAATCTGAAGAGAGTTTGTTGGACAGTGGTTAGTGGCCAAGCCTCGGATCATGCGGCTCAAACCAAAGAGGTCTCAGGAAGCCACCTCCACATGAGGCTGGGAGGAAAGTGGAGGCCTGGAAGTGTTCATTACCAGACTGGATAACTGTCACCTCAACAGCAATCCAAGAGCTGAAAGTCAAAATGAAAGAGCAGAACTCTTAAAGGGATACTCCACAGGGAAGTGATTTTTTGTCTATTCCTTGGAGTTAGATCAGTGGGCAAAAACTATTTGTAACCAGCCCAGCTGTTTTCCTGATTCGGCAGTACTCCTTTAGCTTTAGCTTAGCGTAAAACACTGTAAGTGAATGGTACCTAATAGCATGCTGGTAGGTCAACTGAGCTACATGCTGCCCCATATTGCATTATGAATATTCATTGCATTGGACTTAGAGGTACCAGTACTAGTTGCCCTTGTTGGACCTCCCTATACCATATATGAAAACACTAGGGCTACTAGCTAACAATAAAAATGTTAGTCCCTTATTATTAAACAAATATATGACCAAGGAACAAATGTGTTACCATTTGTTTATGCTGCATGTTAAAAGGTCACAAACACTTCCTGGAATATGAAGTTTCATCTCAAAACACACACCTGTGGCAAATTTTCTCTCCTCTGAATCAACAAAGTTCTCCATAAAACAGCTTTAAACATGCTAATGCTAATGCTAGTGGTTGTCAGGTAGGCCTATAGGGCCACCTATAAGTCGACAGTTTCTTTTCTTACCTGGAAGTCATCGGTGGGGAACTGCAACATGTCACGCAGAACATCACTGATGATCTGGGTCTTCCTCTGGAGGAGAACGTTCTCATAGTCCAGAGGTTCTATGATCTTTGGTTTTACCTGCAGGAGAAACAGACAACATCAGCCTTTACAGTTTAACACACTAAATCAGAGGACTTCACAGGAATCTGTTCACTGTTTTATCAATGACACCAACAGTATCACTAGATGGGTTGTGGGATGAACCACAGAGGGAAATTCGTGGCATTCACACAGTCTGGACAACAAGTTGTCTTTGTCCTTCTACTGAATGACTGGCTGACAGCTACAGATGCTGGAGCTGGCACAGAGACAGCAGCCAACCAGAGGAGGAGATGTTGGGTGACAGAAGAAATAGAGAGTCTGAGGGAGCTATTGTACCAGTCAGAGTTAGCTCCACACTCCTCCTGATACCAAACCCAGAGCAGAAACATGCTCATTCCAGCGCAGATCATTGAACACGGAAGTCTAAGTAAGGATGGGTGTTTGACAGTAAGTACGATAGCAGAGCTTAGCTCCTCATGCTGCAGTCCCTCAGCGCTGCAGTCATCAGCTGTAACATTCCTCAGACCAGACCCAGGGGATCGGCCTCCCTCAAAAACCATAACTCCTAGAAAACAGGCCTCCACATGTGTGGCTGGCTCCGAATATCAACATCCTGACTCAATAAATGAATCTATTTATGAATTAAATCATTATTTATGTATTTATTCTCAAAGTTACAAGAGCTTAATTTTGTACAAGTAGAAAAAAACAGCTTAAAACAGTTCAGAGTCGGTAGAGAAATTCATATTTAAGGCTTTATAAAATTAATTATTTATATTTATATTCATATGGTCCTAACAGTTCATGATTTGAAATAAACACATTGCAAAAAAAAATTCACACAAGTTATAATTTTACAAAAGTACGTAAACAACTCTCCAACATGCTATAATGCCATTATTGAATTAGCCTTAGCTAAACTTTTTTTTAAATTCTAGTAAAATAATTTAACAGAAGAGAAAATATAAAGTAAATAATGTATCATGAAACATTTGTGAAGAAAAAGTTTACAGTTTCAGGTTTTATTGCAATATAGCTAATGCTACGTGGTTAGCATGTTAGCATGTCTTCTTCAGTTTGTATTCTTGGAGTTTAGTTTTTAGTTTTAGTTTAGTTGAGTTTAGTTTAGTCTTACTAAACATAACATTCACTAGCATAGCTTGTTAGCATGCAAGCACTTCTATGTTGTTAGCTAAAACTTGTTGTTACCTAAGACTTTTCAATTAGATAAGTTTTTTTGTTAACTTGTTGTTAACTAAGGCTGTTTTTGGAATGGTCACTCACTACATGGTGTTCACCAATTAGGGTGAAGCCCTACGTTCGGCATTCTGAACACCGCTGCAGCGTGCGTCCTAATGGCGAGCTGAGTTTTCTGTTTGGTGTCACTTTAATAAATCCAGTCGGATTCACCTGAATAAAACTCTTGAATCTGAGCAGATAGATGGCATCATTTAACTGTTATATACAGGAAATGAGATTACATCATTAGTCCTTAACACTGGTGTTCTATTGGATTATGTGTGCCCTCCCATTATATTTCCTCATTATAAAGTATTCACTGACACAAACAGGGACCAGCTGCCGGTCCATGTTTGTGTCAGTGAATACGTTAAACATAAATGGTTACAATCAGAACAAGACATTCAAATGTCTGTATCAGACAGCTGTTTCTACAGCTGTGGTGCCACTTTACTTCTCAGTTCCTGCAGCTCAGAGCAGAAGAGACTTCACAGCTCAGTCAAAGTCACTTCAGGATCAGCTGTTAGCATTAGCATGCTCTGCTGTTCCCACACTACTGTGCCCCAGTGGCCTAATGGATAAGGCACTGGCCTCCTAAGCCAGGGATTGTGGGTTCAAGTCCCATCTGGGGTGGATCATTGATGTTTTGGGTTGAACAGTGGAAATGTTGCCTCACAGCAAGAAGGTTACAGGTTTAAATCCCCACTGCAGCACATATTTTGGAAAATTTGACAGGTTTATGTCTCTTACATGTTTCATCAAATATAGATCAAGACTCAGCATTGTTTATAACTTAACCCTAATGCTGCTAACCCTCTATAAAACTCTATTTGACACTTGCTTTAGACATTATCTGAGACGGTTTTCTAATTAGCAAAAGGTTAAAGATTCACTTAATCAGTGGAAATCACAAATATTTATATCAAGTTGAGATTTTTATCACATAAAACCATCTATGTGTTAAAATGGTCTTAAAGAAAAGAGAGGTCACATAAAGCCAGCTTTAACCCTACACACCTAAATGTCCCACACCACTCAAACTAAAGGATTATGGGAACCAAACCAACTCTAAAACAACAGAGATGCAGTCCTCCTACAACCAATCAGCTGCCTTTTGCCAATAAAATAATGCCTGACAAGAAAAGTTCAGCAAAAGAAGAAAAAACTGACTTAAAGACAATATTTGAACTGAACATGTATTATATAGACTTTAGGTATTATCCAGATGATCTGGATAAGACTTGGTACAGATTCAAGTTAAACATACGTCTGATTTACGTTTTGATTTATTCAACCAGTTCTCCCAGTGATGTCAGGCAGAAACCCTGCCATGTTCCTCAGCCCTCCGGATGCTCATCTGATAAGCAGAAAATCCTCAGCTGTAGTTTACAGCTGGATGTTAGCCCGTCAGACAGACAGAAGATAACAACAAGCAGCTGTGACCTGTGACTTACCAGCAACTAAATACACCTCTGATATAGAAACAACCCAATGCCTGTGGAGGTCTTTGAGTCTAACTGGTTTGCACAGGAAGAGTTAATGAATAAAAGGGGCCAAGAGTGCTTAGTTTTCTATAAAAAGACCAACATTCAACCCCCTGGAGAGCCATACCCTCAAGCTGCTCGTCCCCTCTTTGTCCTTTAAAACAAAATGTTCTGTTTTCAAAAGATGAGGCCCAAAGACAGTCTACCTAAGCTGATATCGACCCTTAGACTCTGACGGTAGAGTGAAAACTTACCGCTGCCACCTGTGACACTGCCTCCACCTCCGCCTCGATCTCAGCCAGACTCTTGTACTGCTGTGGAGACTCTATCACCATTTCCTTTTTGGGGGCTTTGCCTGTCCGGCCCTGCATGGTGCTCGGTCCTGCCAAAGCGCTGTGGTCTAGAACTGCATTGCAAAAAGTTGCCTTGAGTCAGGGAGGCTGTGAGAGCGTGTGATGACGTCCGGTGAGATCCCCTCTCTGCTCAACCACGACGGCCCGGCCTCCCACTCCCCCTGCCTCTCCCCTGCTCTGTCTCTCATCACAAGGCGAGGGCTCCTCCCACCCTCACAGCTGTGCAGCTGTAAAAATGTTGGTGGACGTGTGTAGAGCGAGTAGAGGGTAGATGGACCACTCCCTCATTAAAGGCTCGGAAGAGGCCCAGAGATCATGTTGTCATGTTTCGGCCCCACCTGCCTTACGCGTTTAGTCATGGTGAAAAATAAGAACACCCTCTGGCCCCGACCCAGCCTTCAAATGAGATGAAAACAACCTGAGATGAGCCACAACACATGGTCGACATGGTGTCTGTTTATTTTAAAATATGAGCCGAATACAAGAGCAGAAAGTGAAACATTATCTAGTTCTAACAAGAGATGATCGAAGCGCCTTGGAGAACAATCAAAGTGATACTTCAAAAACAAATAAAAGGTAATGCAATAACACAACGCAACATTAAGCTATTCGCTTTGTTTAGGTCTCAGGATGACCTGAGCAAACAATAAGGTGCTGACATGTACTTAAAGGACTTCACAGTGTCAGGAGTCTAAATATGAAGTAGTGAACTATTCCAACACCTTAGAGATACTACGGGAAATACCTGATCATCTTTAGATTTTAAATTCAGCACTTCTACGAGGTTCTAGATGTTGAGAAGATCCCAGAGGACTACCTTCTCTTTCTAGACACTCCGCACCTTTTGAGTGACATCACATGTGAGAGCGATCAGGACCGTGAAAGCACCTGAAGCCGGGAGTCACTACTGAACTAGACTCAGTCGCTGGCTGAAACACAACGACTCACACTGTCAGAGAGCATAACAGCCTGAACCAGGTCTATCTGGGACGCTAATTAGCGACGTATGCTTAGGTGTCACAACAAAAACAGGCCCCAAACATAGTTCCGCGTGACAGCTCCGGTCCGCAAATGATATCTGGGGTGCGCTCCTGAATAAAAACGTCCCACATTCATATAGAGCTTTTCTACGTCATGGACTACGAAGTGCTTTACGTCGTCAGTCATTCACACGCTGATGGTAGGACTACATTGTTCCCACAGAAGTGAAGCAACCAGACACAGGTGGTGCCAGACCTTCAGACCATCAGCACCAACAGGCGATGTAGGTGTCTTTAACAAAATGACCCAACTGGAGCAGGGGTTTGAACCAGCAACCCTCCAGTTGCAAGACAAACACCCTACCCTACTGAGCTACTGCTGCCTACGAATATCTGTTTAAATAAATGTAGTTCCAATGGTTTACTTACTTAGCCTTAGTGTGTAAAAAGAAGAAAACACAAATATGAAGTAATACTTGTCTTGGAAAACTGTTTTTTAACGATCTAGTAAGAGGACGCCAGGAATACCATCATCAAGGACACGCATGTTGGTTACCATCTGATAAAAGCTATAATTTGTAGCAATTGTAGGAAGTTTGTGTAATTAGCTCACAATTAGAGCCACTGTGAAACCTCACTGAACACAAACTAAAACCATAAAAGTACCATATCATTTGTAAAAACACCCAACAGGAGACAAAGTACTAGTTTAGTCACGGTCTTCTCTATCGTCACGTCAGATTGTTCGACTGGTCCCAAACTGGTTTCAGAAGCTCAAACTTCTCTTGGGATTTCTAAAAATAACCGAGAGCAGCGACATTTAAACCCCGCCTCCTTACTGATAACTGCTCCCCACTGGTATTTAGTTCTGCTTTGAACCGATCCGACGCATCAGACCCCCACAGCGGGGTCACTTCCTCCGTCTCCAGCTCTCAGATGCCATCACACACTCTGTCCTCCAGTGCTGCCCCGCTCCTCTCAGAAAACAGTCCTCGCTCCTTATCCTCCTTAAAGGCGCCTCGGATCAGCTGTTTTCTATCACTCTGTTTCACAATGATGACATTTAAAGTTTTCAGACAGGAATTGTTAACAATAAATTAATGCAAATCCTTTATATTTCTCTCTCACATGTTGCGCAACTTCAGTGCCTCTCTCATGTCTGTCAGCTCTGTAGTTTCACTCAACAAGCCAGATTAATAACTCATCCAATTATTTCCTCTGGCCGAAAAGTTCGGGAGTCTCTGGAGTGAGCAGGCTGAGTGAGGGGGAGGTGGGATGTCAGCGAGGAGAGATGAGAGGCTACAGGGTCGGAGTGACTTCAAAGGCTGTCGTTTCTCCTTCGGTTTCAGCGCCGCCGCCGCTAAGGAAGTACAAAGCTGGCGGAGTGCGTGCGTGAGTTTGACTCCTCTGCTCTGCAGGGCTCTGTGAACATTTGCATAAGTTGTTTTAACTGTACTCACTTCAAAAGGAGAGGCTGAAACGCAGCATTCAGAGAGGCCGCTTCGAAAAACACAGGGACGTCCGTCAAGGCAGGGACCTATTCCAGCTGGGAATGGACCTTAAAACGCTCCAAGACGCGTCACAGTTATAGTACCTGATCGATCGCACCTAAGAGACAGAAGAACGTCCTGACTGTAACTTAGAGCTCTTCTCAAAATACTTTTAAAAAGTTGATGTAACCATTAAACAACCAAGGGATCCTGAGTATTTTGGATTACTCTTGGCACTGATCCAATCAACTAATTAAAATGTCTAAGAGCTTTGATTTGTTCTCCTGGTGATGTAACAGAAGGATCTCTCCATATTTCTCAGCTTTCTGACTGTACTCATCGGCTGTAGTTTGCAGGATGTGAATCAGTCAGACAGCAGCTTTGGATGGTCCAGAAACAGCACACATGAAGAGATTACACACAGGGTTAGGGTTAATGCTGGTGACGGTTGTGTTGTGTCAGACGTGTTCTTGTATGAGGGGAGAAAAGGCAGAAAACAACTCTCATAGTTAGGGAAATGTAATGAACTGTGCTGGAATGAATGCAAAAAGCCTGAGTGGTCACCTCAGGAAGTCACACAGTATAGAAACAGATCCCCCTCCTTCTCCCCCAGTGGCTCCTCCTGGCCCTTCTACATCATTGCTGGGTTTCACATGACGTAGCGTTGACGTCACCCAATGCAGATGGGGGTCAGGAAGTAACCGTCGCTGCACAGAACCCTATTTCGCTGTTGACTCGGCTTCAAAATGCCCAAATTCTGAGCGGTCTACGGTTGTTGCAACCACTCTAATCGGGAGAAAGACACTTTTTTTTTCATGTCCCGAAAGTCGTGTGCCACAAAGGACTTCATTTAAAAAACGTACCGAAAGAAGACGGCAGAAGTGGATCGGTAATCTCCGGTAAAAACAAGAGGCGCAGAAACGGACACTTTAGAGTTTGCAGCGATCACTTTCTAACAGCGAAGTGTTTACTAAACGTTATTTTCTAGTATTTTATTGAACATTAACGTAGAAACACATCTATAAAAATGGCAGGTAAACAAGTTAGATATTGTTTTCATGTGTCCTAACTTAATTGTACCGCAAATAGTATAGAAATGACTTAAAATCAAACAAATCTACCAGAAATGTGGATTTAAAAAGGCATAATACATGATTTACTTGTAGATCCTAGCACATAAACACACTGGTTGTTAGCGTTAGCGATAACATTATAATCACGAATTAAAGTAGCACAAATCAAAACTAACCCGTGCAAAAACAAGAGGACAGCCGTTTAAAGCTTCTCTGGATCTCAAACGGTCGACCCAACCTGAAATAAAATAGCTGTAGCTTCCAGGCTTTTGAAGGCTGTCATTTGGTTTGCAGTGTAATACGAGGTCTGCAGCATGAGACACTTTATGTCGATTGCTTCAACGCTGGGTAAATTCTCCAGACTGTATATAAAGGCAGATTTCTAAAAATTATATGGGTCATAACCTAAATGAAGATGCTTTTTTTTTTACAATATCGCATCTGTGACATCACATTTAAAGCCTTAGTATAGCCGCTTTCATCCATTGTGCTGTGTGTTGTTGTGGCACAAAACACTTCCTCCCCCCCCCCCATATGAATTTTGCACAACTTCCAGGTCACGTGAGTGAAACCCAGCAATTCTAAGCTTGGTTGCCATGGATAAAGCCAGCTCCTCCCAATACATAGTTCTTTACTGCTGGGTTTCACTCATGTGACCCGGCCACAACTAAACACAGCGCGATGGATGAAAGCGACTATAAGGCTTTAAATGGGCTGGCACAGACAAGATATCGTCTGAAAATAGAAGAAAATAGAACCTGTCTTCCAAGTCATTGCATTTTTTGAACGGTAGAAGTATCGGTATCGGCAAGTACTCAGAATTAAGTATCGGTTTGAAAAAAGTGGCATCGGTGCATCCCTAGTTTATAACATCTATAGGTCAACCAAGACAACAAAGACAGTAACGAGTCTGTGGAGGACGGGGAGGGGGAGTGATTGGTCTCACAGCTCGTATTAGTTAGCAGTTTAAAGCTTGGTCCACACTCATGAACTGATCGAGCTCCTCGGACATGAAGCAAAACCTTGTTAAGAAAATAAAGAAGTCTAGTTGCTTTTTTCCCAAACCTCCTAGGATTGTGATGATAACCCACAGCTCATGGTAAGAGTAGGAATGTAGCTTTGCCTTTTGACTGAGCTCTTTCTTCACTACAACAGACCAAAGACCACAAGCTACCTGGACTCCTCCACCTGGAGCAAAGGCTCACTCCCAACCTGGACTTACCAGGTAAATGTAAACTCAGACATACCCGCTTTTCATCAACCTATTCATCTCTTCTGGGATCACAATTCACAGCGAGTGATTATGAATAGAGTGAGTGTATCATCTTCTAAAAGACGCTCTAGAGGCACCCATCTCCGAGATCTTCGAAGCTGCTCTAGAACGATTCTCCTAAATGTATCTAAACTGGACGACATCAACGCTAATTAGTTCGTTTTGGGACAAACTTTATGGATCATCCTAAAGTCTGAGCTGGCTCCTCTAAATACTTTTAATAAATCCAGACGTTTTGGATAAAACTTGTGTTTCAAACCGTTTCTCCAATGAACTGCTGACTGTACTGTATCACTGCTGTGTCTGTAGAGGCCACACAGTGACAGCATCACCAGCTTGAATGATAATCAGCTCTGTTGTCACGGTCCTGGCTGCACTGAGGTCATCCCGCTCCGTTAATGGTGTCCTGACACCACGAGACTTCCTAGAGTTACCGCCGGTACCGCCAGCATGTGCTACCCTGTCAAAGGAAGCCAGCACGATGGGACGAAGTGCAAATCAGTTTACAGGACCATCTGGGCAAGAGCTTAAAAAGAAGTAAAAATCACAGAGGGAAGGAGGAGTGGCGTCCATTTGCTCTCACACAGCTTGAACCAATTAGAGCCGTCTACACCCGTCCCAGGAGATGTCCACGAACATACGTATAAGTCTGCGGAGAATTGCATAAGGGCAAGCTTGACGTAATGTTTGGAAGCCGATCATCGCTACAAGCACCCTGGAGAGAGAAAGCGTGAGGGCGTTGACCGTAAAGAAGAGAAACTTCCCCTGCAGACACATGAACACCGATGACGCGCTTTGTGCTCATAACACCGCTGAATGCAACAATCTGAAAATGAGTCCCAACGTTAGACTGTAGTGGAAAGTGAGAGGTCCACAGCATGACATCACTGTGCTTAGAAAGGTGAGCACGACAGCAGGGAGTGCCCATTAGCTCCCAGAGGGACCGACTGTAGAGAAACATCTCCTCAACCTGTACAGGCGCTGATTAAAGGCGTAGTTCTGTCACTCTGAAGTGTTGTTTATCCCATCTAATGGGTGGAGTCTCTAGAAACAGGACCTCTGATTGGAGCAATATAAATGGCTAATCGCAAAACACAAAAAAGTCAAAATGTTGAGGAAAAAGTCATGGCTAGTCTGACCAAACAAAATGCTCTGTGTGTAAAGCAGAATCCCACGTATCTCATGTTTTCAAAATAAAAGTCTTCACTTTGTAAATTAAAGATGATTTAGAGTTCAGACCAACTACATCAGTCTCATATGCCTTAACAATAAAACATTGCTCTGTTCATTTTTCACTCGTTCACTATCAGTCTCAGACATCTCCCTTAGAGCAGGCCTCTACTCATTTAGCTGAATGGTGACATCCTGTCATCATGTGCTGATAAAACTTATAAAAAAGTTGTTCTTCAGATTCAAAAAAGTCCTTGTATTTTTTTTCTGGTCTACATTTGGCACTAAGCGTTGTGTTTTTTAATATTTTGGAGTATGTTGATGTTTCAGCTAGCCTTTTCACCGTGGCTGACTGGTTTTTTTTCTGTGTGGAGAGGAGAGCTGTGTAAAACAGGACTGGAGAGGCCAAAAGACCTCAGAATTTACAGTACGTAATGTAGAAACTAGTGATCCCTCGTTTATCGCGGGAGTTACGTTCTAATAAATAGGCGAAATTTGCAAAGTAGTCAGCTTTATATCTTTACAATTATTACAGATGTTGTAAGGCAGTAAAACCCCTCACTTATACACTTTTCTCAGACAGGCGTTAACATTTTCACACTTTTCTCTTTGTTTAAACACTCTTGTGAGTCTTTTGGTACCGAACCGTCAGAATAACAGAATGTAAATGATGTATTGATCACAACCTAAAGATTCGGCCCAGACATTGTGTGTTTCGTTGCGTTATGAAGCCAGCATAACGTTTTCGCCTGCTGAGAAGCTGCTCATAGCGAGGTGCGACTCGCTCTGCACCCAGCTGCTTATGGGCGGTCTGACACGCAGTGCAAGTTCTCCAGAGAAGACACACAGCTCCCCGCGTCAGTGACACACAGACAAACAGCGCTGCATGGAGGAGATCGACTGACAATGATCAGGACGCGGAGCACAATGCGCTGTAAAGGATGCAAAATTGCACTAAAAAATCTGCAAAACAGCGAGGTCGCGAAAAGTGAACCACGAAAAAGCGAGGGACTACTGTGTGTTAGGGGTCGCACGAACTAGTCGACTTTTGTGGGCTGTAGTGACTTTTTAAACCAAAGGTCGACTCTTCGCTGATCACGTGAACTTTTATTTTGAAGGGGTTTTGTTCCATTTCCTTTGTGTACTGGTCTGGCGCTGCGCTATTAAAATGGATATTTACTCAAAGAATACTTCATGGCAGCTTTTGATGCCCTTGCCAATCGATTGTTCTGATTTAATCAACTTAACGGTGAGTCTTTGCTTTCTTTATCTCTTGTTTTACTAAAAATGCAGCGCTATTCAAACCTCCGATGTGCTAACGGCTAAGCTAACGAGCTAATGGCTCGGCTATCAAGCTTTGAGCGATTTTATTCATTAAATAGCGAATGTCTTTGTTATGATTATGGCCGAACAATAGACATTAAAACTGTTTTCATATAAACCTGACTAAATGTGACTAAAACTAATCAGCATTTTAGTCTAAAGACTTGATATTAAAACCAAAGTGCTCCTAAAACAACTGCTCTCTCTCAGCTGTTTGTTGTCGGCATAAAAATACGTTTTTGCAATAAAGCCTGTCAAGTTTTATAAGGCCGTCCTGTATACGCCGTATGTGTGACGTCATCAGCGATTAGTCGAAGTCGACGCGACTTTTATTACTTGGTAGTCGACTTGTAAAAATAGCAAGTCCTTCAACCCCTACTGTATGTCTTGTCAATATGAGCAAATTCTGTGAGATTTCATGTTTTGCACTGTACTCCATTTTTGTTTGTTAGACTCTGCGATTCTGTCCGTGTTTTCCGCGTCCCAAAAATCACAGCGCCCTAAATACATCTCAAAAAGCAGCACATATTAAACAAAATGTAGACATTCAAATGTAGTCAAATTAGTTTTTATCTTACGGTTCAGTATATTGTATATTTGAAAAAGCTACCAATAAAACATAAAACTAGAATATGTTAAGCATTACGTCATCAGCATAAAGTGACAGTGTAAATACAGCTACAGCTCACAGAGCCTTGGCTTTAACACGACTGAAAGGGAAATCAAGTGAAGAACACAAAAGACCCAGGCCGTCCCACTAGACCCTAGAACTCCATGTTTCTGTGAAAAATACTAATTGATCCCTTAACGTACAGAAACCTCCCCTACGGGAAAGGTAACACAAAGGTTGGGGTATAGAACAACAACTGTTGTATGTCAAATAAAAACAGAGTTTGGCTGGTGATGGGTGGTGTGGATTCACATGATGACAAAGTGTCAGAAACCCAAAGAAGAAGAAATCCAGTTAAAACCCACAACGCTGAGAATCAACAGTTACACATAGAGGCGAGGCTTACCAGAGCAGTGGTGGGAATCCACAGATGAGATCCCCTAAGACTCAGTGTTTCCACTTCCTCTTCCAGAGAGCCTAGCTCCACTGCGCCTTTGATATAGCTACAGTTCCTCTGAAGGATGGAGCGGAGCCCCTTCAACAGGACCACGCTGGTGGTGCATCCCATGGCGCCAACACACACGGTATAGAAAAACCTCTACTTCAGATCCAGCCAGGGGCAGAGGCCCTAACTTTATCTCCCAAACTTCACCTGGCTCACATTCCAACCCAAAGTTCTCCAACAGGTGCGCTGACGGTTCATACCCAGGAATCGGTTGATATACAGCTGAGAAACGCTCGCTTGAAGCTACAGAGCAGTGCTGGAAAGCAAACCCAAGCCTGAGCGCTGCTGAGTTGTATCCTCCTGTGTGATGCTCAGCAGGGATGGAGGGATGAGGGAGGAGAGAGGCAGAGCTGCTCATTCAGCCCGTTCATTCAGAGCAGGGCGTTAGCTCGTCAGATTCCACTTCCTCCCTCCTTCTTTCTTTCTGCTAGGGGTGATGCAGATGCTGAGGCGCTCTCTCCTACCCTCTATCTCTGGCTGCATTCTTTTCCTACTCTTTCCATCTTTCACTCATGCCTTACACTTTCATTTCTCTCTCTCTCTCCGTCTCCTAGCAGGCCCTCTCCCTCCTTTCCTCTCACTCTGTTAGCTTAGTCATTTCTCTGACTCAACAAGCTTTCTAAACAGCACAAACACAGACTCCCCCACACATAAATCAGCTGCTGAAGACAAATGCTTTTTTCTCTCTGCCTCCTTCCTTCCCCTGGCAGTGAAACTAGACAAGTGTTGTAGTCATCTCTCTGATGTCATTCATAGACTCTCAAGGGCACAACAAGGAATAATTTAACGCCTGTTGATGGTGTCGCCAGGCACACAGACTTTAAATGTGCCTATCACCTCAAACATCAAAGGATGACAAGAACAAACTGGTACGTTTCTCCAAAATGTCACTCTGGAAGTTGGGAATATTTAGGGATTTGTATTTTGACGTCAACTTTAACTCACTTTGCAAGTCAATAGGCCCCTCCACAAAAACTACCAACCACCTAACAAATGAATATGTGTAAACAGTAGGGACGTCCCAATCAGGGTTGTTTGCCCTCCAGTCCGAGTCATTTGATTTTGAGCATCTACCGATACCAAGTCCTGATCCGATACTTCTATAATCAGGGATGAACATCATTTTTTCATTGAGGTTCTCAAGGGAGAACTTGGCACTGATGTATGCAGACCCTCGCCATAAGCAGGCGGGGTGCAGCGTGCGTATCAGCGCCTCAGCGGTCTGACAAATCCCTCCCCCTAAACAGAGGTTCAGGACTTCTGGTTGTTGTCGTTTTTTGAGGGTCTTTGAGCGTTCTGTGTCTAGAGAGCTTCCTCAGTGTGAACGTACCTTCACCACGTCAAAGTGAAGACACAGATCCACTTTCCACTGCAAGCTGCCTCCGTTTCTACTTGTCCGGCGTTTAACCAATAGCGTTTCAGTGTGAAGTCAAGAGGTCTAACTCTGTGCTACCGCATAGATGTGGTAAAGAATGATGAGAATATAAATACATAAATATCAGAGTCTGGATCGGGATGTAACGCCCGATTCTGATCAAGTCATGTGATCGGGCCGATTTCTGATCACGTGATTGGATTGGGACATCCCTAATAAACAAACATAAATTCCCATGAACATGAATTTATACAAAACCATAAAGGAAAGGACTGGATCACATACAATCTGTTTGGTATGTTGAAATGATCTCTTCCTCCTCATATTGAACAACTCTGACTCCTTACAGGAGATCTAACATTCTGCCTCACAAATTGTCCACCCCCTCCTTAGTGTGTCTCTATGACCTGGAACAGCCTGTGAACACAATGTACTATAAAAAGTACTTGTGCTGTTTGTAGTCTGGTCAACCTCTAGAGTTTAGTGTGAGACTGTTCAATTAGTTTCAACCAAACAGCATTCTAATTACTGATACTGCACGTTCTGCTACAGCAGCAGCAACATCAGTGTCAACTAATGATCTACTGTTAAGTTCTAGAGGTTTACTAACAGGTAACATGGTGTTCTAATGCATCAGGATGTTCTGCCCCCTTGTGTTCAGTTTGTGCCTGTGTTCCTCCTCCTGTGTCCTGCACTAATCCTCCACAGGTGTGTCTCGTCTCCTTAATTAGCTCCCTCTCTATATATGCTGTTTAGTTCAGTCACTCCCTGTTGGTTCCTTGTGTTGTATCCCCAGCCTCGTGTGTCCGGTGTCTCCTGAGTCCAGCCAGCAATAAAGCTGTTTTTGTGTTTTACCTCACCTCCGGCCTCCATCTTCTGCATTTTGGGCCTACACTACCCAACAACACGACAGAAGGAACCGAACACC